>CAUYTI010069345.1:0-33792 GCA_963575145.1 Galago senegalensis | reverse complement strand
TGTGCAATTTCCCTTTAGAAATTCCCAGGTTCTCTAAATGCAACAGAAGATTACCTCCTCAATAAGAAAACAGCAAATACCGGCTGCTTTTTCCATTTGAAAGCAGTAAAATGAGAAAAGGCCTTCAGCCTCCATCAGCGCAAACATCAGCCCTGGGTCGTGGTCCCATCCTCCAGGGAACTGATAGAAATAACTGCATCAGGTGAGGTTTGGATCTTCGTGCTGGTAACTCGATTCTCTCTAGAGCAGGGTTTTTCAGCCTTTTTTTTTTTTAATCTCATGGCACACTTTAACCTACAGCTAACTCCCGTGGCACACTCAAATTATGTTGATTTAAAAAAAAACCAGAATATACTTAGTGTGCTTTGAACTTCTTTCAAAAATAATGAACGATCTTTGAAAATTTTCATGGCACACCTAAGATCCTCTCACAGCACCCTGGTTGAAAATCAGTGCTCTAGAGCCATGCCTCCAAGTAAGCCAATTTCCTAGAAGTGGGGGACGTGGACACTAGTGATCTGCGGAATAGTCACATCTGATGCGCCCACTTGGTAGCTGTGCACAGTAGAGCAAGCATAGCAAAATGCAATTTCTACTTAATTCTCGATCTTCGCCGAGCACTATTGAATCAAAGGAGTGGAATAAATCCTTTCTGGATTTGTTGTGTTTAAAAAGAGAATGAAACTAGTGCGTTCGTTGGCTCCTCCATTGGGGGGGGGTGGATAGTAGTGAACAGAATGTATCATTAGTAGAAAGGAATGTTATTTCTTCTTAGCAAAGGGAGAAGAATGCTCAGGATTGGGACGGTCTTTGTGTTTTGAAAGGCCTCGTGATGGGGATCTGCAGGGTGCTGAAGTTTAAGTGCACGCACTCTAAAAAGTCAAAGAAGTACGTGCTGGCTGGGTTGTTTTCTTTGATTTTGACCCTTCCCATGACCCACAGAGGTTAAAGAAGGATGGGAATCAGAAGATCAAAGTCCAGTTTGTGGTTCCTGTGGTAACCATCTACTTGGACCCACCACCGATGTCCTGACATGTCGGGGTACCCCTCTGTACCTCCATGACCTATGAAAGATAGGTAATAATATACAAAGCATGCTTCACCTCCCTCCAACAGACATACCCACTCAGTGTAATGAAGTAAGAACTTTGAGGTTCCTGTATTAAAACAAAGTAATAGGCCAGGAGTGGTGGCTCACACCTGTAATCCCTCCAGGAGGCAGGTGGATCACTTGAGCTCAGGCGTTCAAGACCAGCCTGAACAAAAGTGAGACCTCCAGCTCTACTAAAAATATGAAAACCTAACTGGGCATTGTGGCAGGTAGTCCCAGCTACTTGAGAGGCTGAGGCAAGAGGATAGCTTGAGCACAGCTAGGATGCCACAGCACTCTACCAAGGGCAACTGAGTGAGTCTCTGTCTCAGTAAATAAATAAATAAATATTTAAAAATGTATATTAAAAAAGTCATACTAAAAATTATCCCCAAATGGAAAAAAAATAAAAACAACCAAGATAGTAGTTGGTGGTTGCTCATGTCCACTGCTCTTGGAGATAGGTACACTACTTCTGTTAATGGCTGCAATAGAATCCAGGCCAGGACCAGTACCACAGGCTCTGCAGTTCAACCCATCTTCAATCCTCGTGTGCTGGGAGCCTGTAGGCAATTTATTTAAGCGCCCCATGGCTTAGCTTCTTCATCTGTAAAATGGGTATAATAATACTCACTGCCTTACTCACAGTTAATTAATGAAGTATAAAGCTTTTGAAAATATAAAGTGCAATGTGTGTGCTAATTATTAAAAGTCAGAAAAAGCACCACAGTTCCATTTAATGACCTATATATTTTATTGAAAATATATAAAGCACATAATAAAATTAAACGGGGTGTCAAAAATTACGGCCTGCTTGTGCCATCTTGTTCATCCGTCTGCCAGAACCACAGTAGCAATTTCCTCGGCTAAAGTGATAATTTTATTTCGGTGGTAGAAGTTTAACCAATACGACCAGGCCTAACCTGTGATTTACTGTGTTATAAAATAACATCTCCCATTTGTGCCTCAATTTCCCCTTAGTTATTATTAATAATTTAATTAAGGTAACACTAGAGCCCATTACCAAAATGTTCTAATAAACTTTAAATAGAGTCTCGTGTCAATTTCATGGTAAAGAGTTGAAACTCTGAAGTTTGAATGACCTCATTTTTTATTTAGGTTTTGGAAGAACAACCTAAAATACTCCATAAAAGGGGGGAAATATTTGAAAGTGGTTTTAAAGTATGATTTAGAATCAGAAAATCTGAACTAGAAGGAGGAAGAAAGTGGCGGGTACCTACCTTTGGCTTCTTACTCTCAATACCAAGAAGAAATTCGCTGCGTTCCTCCCATTCTTACAACAGAACAAATTTTTGACCATAACAATGAATGCCCCCTCTTTCCCAGCAAACCCTGGACTCATTCTGGTTTCGTAATTAATGGTCCTTGAACCTTGGATTTTCTGAATTTCGAGTCTCAGAGAAGGACAAGAGAAACAGAATGAAATTGTGCTTGTTGCCTGCCTTTATAAAGTGACCGTTCCTAAAGTTCACATCAGCCACATGCCCTAAGCCCCTGCGGGAATACAATTTGACAATACAGCTAAGAAGACCTTGACCGTGGGGCTCCCTGCTTCAAATTGGTCATCGGGTCGTTGGAAGACAAGACCATAGATTTTATGAAACAACCTGAGACTCGTCTGAAAGCCATGTGGGGCGAGAGGTATGTGGCAGTTGAAGGGACGGAGGCACAGGAAGACAATGGGCTAGTCCACACCACTGCCCAGGGAACCGGGAATGATGTCCGTGAAAGTCTTGGCAGGTGCATTTCCTCACTGGCGCCATAGAGAAAGGAGGAGGCTGAGAGGGTTCAAGAGACAGGGGAGCCCGGAGCCTGCATGTGAGTCACAGAGATGAGGACGGGGTCTCAGGGACCAGGAAGGCTCACAGTGCGTCCCTATCCTGGGAGCCACGTGGGCCAGCCAGCGGCCCTGCTCTGCACCCTGCGTGATGGTGTTTTAAGCTGCAGATAAATCTCCAGATATTATGGAACCACTTCTTTCCAGTGCCCCCTTTAACAGGCTCTCACTGGACAATAAGCATGTCTCCCGAGGGTTAGCACACGTGACCGTGAGTGGAATTAGCGCCTGTGCTTCAGCAGCACTTGGAAAAGTTGGCCTTTGCCACTGTTTTGTTGCCTCAGCTGCCCACACGCCGCAGCAGACACAAAACCACGATGTGTCCAGATGGACTGGCTGCAGGAACACGCTTGCTGCCACCCACTGCATTGCTGGTGTGGCTTCAAATCACATCTCTGGTCCCCTTGGCACACACCCAAGCTTTGGGGAACAAAAGCGTGAATGGCTAAATGGGGTGGTGGTACCTATACCGTTAGACGAGGCTTTAATGTTCCCAGAGAAAGCTTCTCCCCTTCTTCAAATATAGGTAGGCTGAGAAAAAGAGAGGAGAGATTTAATCAGCTTTCTCTAAGTTGTTTTTTTTTTTTTACGAGCTTGATTACGATGCATATGAAACATTTTAAAGTTTGAGTGCTACCTATAAACCTGCTCCCTTTATGCTAATTGCTCCCCATAAAACTAGATCAAGAAGTAGGTCTCTCCCACCAGTTCAAGTTCCAGCCTGCCTGTCGGGCACGGGCTCAGAGTGCTCAGCTGCCATCTGACAGGCCCTTTGGAAACAGATAGATAGCCTGATGGATAAGTGATAAATAGACAGATACATCATAATAATAGGTAAATGGTCTTGCAAGGAACTCAAGGTGATGGGAAACAGGATACGGTAAACAGTTTGTCATCACAGGGATTTCACAAGAGAACACGCTTGGAAGGGAGGAGACACCAAGTTGCGGCCCGTGTGACTCACTGACACCACGGCCGATCCAGCGAGGACCCGCACAAACCTCCCGACACCTTTGAACTGGAATCAAAGCAGCCACGTCAACAGCTGACACAGAAGAGCAAGAACGAAAGTGAACCGGCTTGGAGTGAATGTCCTCGTCCACTGGAGTGGCAGTCGGTACACAAGGGGATCCCTGGACAGACGTGCCCTCCTTCCACAAGGATTTCACAAGAACAGCCACCAGCGCTGCTCTCTGACTCTGCTGTACTTTAGGGAACCACCAGTCCAAGGCTAGCCAGACCCAAGCAGCACCTTGGAGGGCTTCACCTGGACTTGGCATTGCCGATGAGATGACCTTAAGACTGTGCTCACTCACGGGGTGTTTCGTGCAGGGTGGGGGCTCCGGGACCTCACTGCTTCTGCACCCCAGCATCTAGCAAGCCTGAGAAAGTGCTGGACACCTTGTGCGAACCCTGCCTGCTCCCTCTGAAGCTTGTTGGAATACCTGCTCTGTTTATAACCCATCCCAGTTTTCTATGCAGATGATAAAAAGCCAAATTCCTTTGGCTTACACTACCAAACCTTGTGAGATGGCAAAGTGTGTGACAACAGGTGATGGCCTCTACCCAGGCCACTCACACACATCTCAACAGGAGGGTCAAAGCTCTTACCAAAGCCTCTGGCCTTAAAACACTGATTTATTAAAGGGTCTCTCTGTGCCGTGTTTGCAAGGCAAGAAGAAAGGGGAGCAGGGGGTGTGTGTGCACGCACGCGTGTGTGTGCATAATTTCAGTTAAAGTGTTAGCACCAACATGCTAAGATTTGTTCCTGCAGACAAATTCGCCACTAACAGCCTTGGGACAGATCTTCCCCACAGATGCTTAGACCAGAATCCACGATTTCATACACAGAAGGGGTCAGGCAATAAGCCTATAAAAATTAGAGGCACTGATCAAACAAATGTTATGGGGCGAGAGGCAAAGGGAAGTGATTCTGCCTCTCAGTAGTTCCATCAGAGTCTTGTAGACACTTTGCTCATCCTTGCAAAAGGATTCGGGAAGAATTCTAGACCCCAAAAAGAGTCCTGGCTCCTGGGCCGGTAGAAGTTAGCCCAACAGGGAGAGACCAAGCTCACCCCCGAAGTGACTGATCACTAAGGATGAAACCAGCATGGAAAATCCCTTCTCCCCTGTTCATCTGGAGGAGCAAAACATATGCCAGTCTGAAAAAAAAAATTATTTTCTTACTTTTCCTACTTGAGTAATACTTGCGGGCAAGCCAGAGCGAAACAAGTTGGGACTAGATGGTACCTATTTATTTGTAAAGCTACTTTCTGGTTTCTGTTGGACGCCTTCTTCTAATTTAACATTGCATTTGTTGAGAAAAGATACTACTTTCTCACTTTTTAACCAATGACATTCTTTAAAGCTTAAAAAAAAAAAAAGGCCTAAGTTAAAGGGAACATTTGGAATGCCAGGATGTCACTGGCTGTCAACAGGGAGGAAATGAGTTCTTCTAGGGCAGAGAAGAGACTCCTGAGCCACATCCTCCTTAGATGGTTCTACAATTTCTCCCCTTCTTCGTACCCTCTTAGGAAAGCAAGTCATAAATTTGATTCCCAAAGGAATTATAACTCAGCTGATAATAGCATTGTAGAACAGTGAGTTTATTTTGAGTGAAAATTGATTAGCTTTCTTTAATTAAGGAAAGGAAGTTACTTAGCCAAACAAAACGTACTGACACCCTGGAAGTGCTGAGATTCCCCCCAATTAGTTCTAATACCAGTACCAGTTCCAGTTAGGAATGACGTGGGCAGTAGTTACGCCATCAGTACTGATGGGTAGGAAATTGAGGGGGGCCACACTAGACAACTGTATTTGACATAAAAGTCATATCCAGAAAATAGTTGTGATAAAGCATTCCCTTCCTAAAGTTCTTTTCTGTGAAAATGGTGCGATTCTCACCCCTAGAAAGAACTGTGGGACCTCCATTATCTCAGCAGATTAATCTGGAGAATCAGGAACATAAAGGGAAACGCATTTGCCTGTTTTCATCAGAAGGTTGGTCTCAGACTCAGGCATTCTTTTGCGGTTCTGTAAGCCCAGAGCCAAATGAGCAATGTAGGGAAATAAATATGGTTTCAGAATGACAATTTAAGACCAAGGGAACCTAAACTAACAAGACTAGGAATAATATTGTCATAGCTATTCAAACGGGTTCTGAATCCCACGGGAAGCTGCGGAGAGCTCCCACCATGGATCACAGCAAACTCCGCTTCCCAGTGGTGGGAGAGAACACGGACCCAGAATCTTCTGTGCCCTAGACACTGTACAGGCATTTTCACTTGTATTTAATCCCTGCAACCAGGACTGATGTTCTGCTGGTCTGCTCCAACACAAAGTCCTGGCTGGCGTCCAGCACAACTGGCCAGACATCAGTTCTGATTGGACGGTGCCCTGGATGACCCCTTGAAGTATACCATTGGTATCATCTCAGTATTTACAAATGTAGCAACTGGAGTCCGTGGGGGTAAGTAACTTCTGGAGGGTCGCACAGATTTTAAGGGGAAACACACCCACCCTCTTCTTTCTCCGCCTCACTCAACTCTCCGTGTAGCCTATTTCATATTTTTGACTCTGGTGAGAAAATGGAGGCTGGATTTGGTTGAATTTTCCCTCCATTGTAGGCTCAGGAAGGCCAATGGTATCACTTGAGTCTGTTCCTCAGTATCAACAAGGACCTGTCTACAAGGCGAGTGAACACGGCCTACTGTGTACATTTGAAAGAATTTTTGTTTCTTAAAAATATGTTCCACAGCACAGAGGATTCAGTGAAGGTTTCTAGAACTCACCAGTTGGATGATGCCTGCCGAGTCCTCCCTGAGCAAGAGTCACCCATCCGTCCATCCCTGTAGCAACAGTGTGGCTCAGAAGCACCAACCGTTTGTCTGGAATGAGAACCAATATCAGCATTGGGAGGAATGTCAACATTCCTTCAGTCCCATCACCCCCTGATGTCCCTGTGCTCCCCACGTGCCTCACACATGACTGTGCAACCTGTGTCTGAACCACACACCTAGAGAGCTTGTCCATGGACAACTGTGTCTGTTGGGAAGTTCTCTCCTAAAGCTTCAAATCATTGGCCTTACTTTGGAAAAATGTCAATACCTCTTCCACACAGTAGGTCCTCAACTGGTTTTTGGCTCTACTGAGGTATGACTAACTGACAAATAAGAATGGCATCTATTTAAAGCACACAACACCATGGTGTGATGCACACAATGCTTAAGCCAATTAACGCAGCCATCACCTGTAGTTACCCTTTCTATTTAACAGGTTTTTCTTAATAAATCCCCACTAATGAGAAGACAAGCAAATTCCAGAGTGATTTGAACCAATTAAAGTCATTATCTCAGGACAGCATAAAATTTTCTTGTTTATGGTCTCTTAAAAAGAAATACATGTAACCCTTAGTCTTGGTTTGGGAGAACTCCTGCACCAAGGCAGGGAATAAAATAAACACCCTTTAGCTGTGCAGTGATTGACTCTCCTAATGGAGTTTGGTGGCTAGACTTTCAGGAAGTTCATAGGTTCAGACAATTCAAGTTCAAGTGGGTATTTGAAAAATGGGCCAAGTGACTGCTGTCCAGTGTAATGTGGAAACAAAGAGCCCACAAGCAATAATCCACCCTTATCTGCTCACTAATGTTGCTCCCAGAGGACTTGGAGGAGGCCATATTGCCAGCTTACGTTGGACTGCCAGATTGGTTGTTCCCGGAAGGGAATAAAAAGCTATTTCTTCTAGTAAGTCTATTCGGTAAGTTTTTAAAAGCACATCTACACAAAAAAAGAAAACCCTTTCTCTCCACGCTATGAAATATGACCACAATTAAACTATTCTTCACTCCGGATCACTCTCCAACTATCACTGTCAAAGACCTCAGCTTCAAAACCAGTTTTATTGTTCTCTCTGTCTCTCCCTCAAAGATTTGTTCCTAGGAGTAAAAAGAAGGAAGGAAAAGGACTCTCCATTAGGAGTTTTGAACCTGCAGCACAGAAGTAACTTTAGCAAGAAATAGACTAAGAAAAGTGTCCTACACTAGTATAAGGTTATGAAGTTCACCAGTGTGCGTTAATCATTTCATTGGGATATCCATTCAGTAAGTACCCGCCCAGCCACTGCCATTCCAGGTCTGATGCAAAGCACCCAAATTGCAAAGGAAAAGTGTCCCTGTCTCCAAAGGCTCACAGTCCACACCCTTGAGACCTAGAACGTTAGGATTCCATTATCCACTCAGGTGCAGGTGGCTAAGGGATTTGCCTAAAGTCACACAATTAGAAAGAGCCACAGCCAGAGTAAAAATTGAGGTCAGTCTCACCAAATACTATGCTTGTTCCATTCCACAAAGCTGCCTCCCCACTCTCCAAATAGAGGAGTTTTCTCCTACTCCCACTGACAAAGTCTTTCCTTATGTATGCAGTCAAGCATTAGAAACTTGGTATAAGGACTTGGCCTAAGCACATTTATGTCCTGAAGTTATCCCAGCCCCATGGTAGTATAAGCTATAACCTATGGGTAAAATGCTTTGAATGTTTTTATATGATACAAACCAGAAAAAAAGTGTTTTCTGTCTTACGCAGGTTGATTTTAACAGGCAGTATTTTCTGACTTTCAAAGGTCTCCTCTCTCGTGGGACTTTCAAATATTTACTCTTGTGAGGGTAATTGTGATCGCTGTTGTCATATGCTCAAAAATTATTTCATTTCTGTTTAAAAGGCTTAGTAAAGTGGCCTGCCCTTTGATCAGCGCACAGAAGGACCGGCCAAGGAAAGATTTCTGCCTGATGAAGGGGAGTAAAGGAAGCATCTCAAAAATTTGAGGAAAGACATTATTGTGCCTATTAAGGGAGAATCTTAATTGCTCTACACAGTGTTACAAGAACAGCAAAGAATTCTCTGTATTTTAAAGGCCAGTCAGATACAGGAGCAAGTAAGAAAGAACTTTTAAGGTATGGCAAATGTCTTCACAAGTCAGAAACACCCAAGCACGCTCAGCCCAAGCTATGGCCTTAGTCAGAATTACTTTCCTGAAAAAGCACATGCTTATCAATGGTGTAGTTGCATTTATTTTCTCTTACCCTTGTTAAGTGTGGAATATACCAGAGTCATTCCTAATACCTGTGTTTGCCCTGCTGATTCTTTCCACCAGACTTCTCCAGCATCTGATTCATCTTATCTCCAGACAAAAACAAAGGAATGAGGTTGGCACAGGAGACAGGTGGGCTAGAGAGACCATCAGGCTGGGTACGGTGGCGCACGAAGGCTCACACCTGTAACCCCAGATCTTTGGGCTCGCTTGCGGCCAAGAGTTCAACACCAGCCTGGGTAACCTTGCGAGATCCTGTCTCTACAGAAAATTTTAGAACTAAATAAATAAGGAGAGCTTCAGACTGTCTTGATATTATATTGAAATATCTCCTGCCCCTGGAGCCAGGTCTAGATACAAACAGAGGGGACAATTCCTAACAGCCAGTCTTTGGAGGACAGCTGAGCCAGGGCTGGAAAGAGTGAGATAGCCAGACTGTTTCTGCAGTGGAGGTGACCACCTTATGGAAAAGGTAGAGGGAAAATTTAGCACCATCCAGCATGGCAGCCACAAGCCACACATGGCTGTTTGGAGCATTAGAAATGTGGTTGATTCAAAGTGAAATGTGCTGTAAGTGTCAGATACAGGCAGGATTCATATCCCCTCCCCCCAAAGCAGCTCAACTACCTCTTTAATAATTTTTATGTGGATTATATTTTAAAATAATATGTTGGTTATGTTGTAGTCAATAAAATGTATTATTAAAATTAATTTCACCTGTTTCCTTTCACTTTTTAATGTGACTATTAGAAAGTTTAAATTATACACATACACGGCTTGCATAATAATTTCTATTGGGCATCACTGCTATAGGCTGTCTGACTTGGCTTCTTTTTGCTCAAAAAATAA
Organism: Galago senegalensis; assembly: GCA_963575145.1. Taxonomy (NCBI): domain Eukaryota; kingdom Metazoa; phylum Chordata; class Mammalia; order Primates; family Galagidae; genus Galago; species Galago senegalensis. The sequence goes on along the minus strand of CAUYTI010069345.1, from coordinate 23,910 downwards.
CAGGCAGGGGCGGTGCCTGTGGCTCAAAAGGGCAGGGCACTGGACCCATATGCCAGAGGTGGTGGGTTCAAACCCAGCCCCGGCCAAAAAAATAAAAATAAAAATAAATAACAGGCAAAAGGAAGGCAAGAGAAGAGAGAGGGGACGTGAAGAGATTTGAGGCATGAAAGGGACTCAGGACACCTTCGCTGGCTGACGACACAGGGGCCACACTCCTAAAGCAATGAGGCTCTGGAGCCTGCCAGCAACTTAAGTCAGGGGCGGCATCTGTGGCTCAAAGGAGTAGGGCACCAGTCCCATATACCAGAGGTGGCGGGTTCAAACCTGGCCCCAGCCAAAACTGCAAATAAAAGAAGTTGGAAAGTAGATTTATTTTTCTCCCAGACCCTCCAAAAACAACCCCAAACCCCGTAACTCTGCTATGCTGCTAACCTTGATGTAGCCTTGTGAGATTCTGGAACACTGAATACAGCCCCAAGACTTCTCACCAACAGAACTGAGAACAAATAAATGCTATCATTCCCCCACCCCCTGAAAATATATCTGAGGAACAGAAAACAGACGTGTTTCTGTGAAAACTTCTTTGAGAGGCCTCAAAGGATAAATGGCAGAAACAAAGATTTCATTAAGAAGTGTTAGATTTACGCTCATCCAACCTTTTCTTTTTCTTATTTTTCCTTTAGAGATTAGGTCTTGCTATGCTGCCCAGGCTGAAGTACAGTGGCTTTTCACAGGTGTAATCGCCTTACTGATCCACACAGGAGTTTTGATGTGCTCTGTTTCCAGGCGAGACCCATTACTCCTATGCAGGGAACAGTGTGGAAACTTGATGGGCACAGCACACTGCAGCCCAGAACCTCGGCCTCAGTCTGTCTGCCTCCACCTCCTGAGCAGTGGGGACTACAAGCGTGCACCACCACACCCAGCCCCGGCTCTTACATAAAACGGCCTCTTACATGCTCCAAGGAAAGCTGTTGTCAAAATGGTTTCCCTTACAGTGCCCTGAATAAAATCAGAATCCCCAAATCAAGACCAAGGCAACTCATGTAGAACTCCTAGCTTCACTTTTCAGACCCAGGACAGTCCAACAACTATTGAAACTTGGAGGTGAAGTAGCAATCTACAAGGAGCCACTAGTGATTGCAGATGGCATTTCCAGACAAGAGTTTAGGCCTGTTCTCTCTGTGGTCATAGCTATGTAATCCTTCTACCACGGGAGGAAAAAAAAAAAAGACAGTAATTCTCAAAGCATTTTAAACCTGTTGAGATAATTTGAGGAGGGAGCTTCTCACACCCTGGTGCCATTTGAAAGAACATCAATGCACTTTCACTAGTAATTACCCTAAAATAGCTCTGGCTCTAATTAATGACACTTGGAATGATCATCATAATAATTTGTACTTATCAAATTTCCATCAAAGAATCAGACAATTTCAAAAATGTAAAAATTGGAAGGGGAATCAGTTGTGTCGTTTGTTTGATTATAGGTCATAAAAAAATCTGATATAAAAAGTTAAGGACCTAATATTTTCTTTATAGAACCAGAAATGTGCTACTGCACCAGCCCCAGCTGGTGTTGCTGCTCCAGGGCCCCCTCCTCTTTCTATATAGCTGCTTGATGATGTTTAGCTAGTAGATTTCCATCCTCAAATCTGTTACCTCCTGGTCACAAGGTGGCTGCTGAATGTCAGGGCAGAGGCTACTCTCACTTCAGAAAAGCAAAAGCCTTCCCAGAACCACTCAGCGTGGGCCTTATTGGCCACAGCTGTGTCACGTGACCAATCCTGAGCCAATCCCGAGCCAGGGAGGCGGAATAAGCAAGTGCTGTCAGCTGAGTCATTGATGCTTTGAATGAACTCAGGACGCTTTCACTGAGGGAGAAGGCCATGCAGTTTGGGCGGTGAGAGCCATTCTTGTCAAAGATGTAAAAACTTTCTCTGATCACCTTAGACTCAGTGAACCCAAAACAGCTGAGCACACTGACCTTTGACAAGTAAGAAAAAGCTGAAGAAGAAAAGTATACAAACGCCCAAGAGTGTATCCGCTAATTTCCTGAAATTAAGGACAAATATTTTCTGGGGAGGAAAAGATCCTCCCTAGAACCCACCAGATTTACAAATCTGGTTAGAGCTATTTGCTGACCGAGCACCCCACATCAGATTGAACCTCGTTTTCTGTGAATACTGTCTTCCAAACAGCCTCTCTGATGCATTTAACCATTTCTCCCACACACAAGGAGTATAAAAGATACCAGGAGTCCCTTCCCATCTAGTGATTAGAAGGCAGGCAATTGAATCACTGAAACACCACAAATAACGTGAACCCATCAGGAGGAAATGGCATCACCCAGCCAAGCGGGCATCCTGGGTCTCTCTGAGATCGGTGTGTGTCCTTGGAAGACCAGGACTGTGACTAGAGATATTTCTATTTCTTGAGCACCTTGTGAGGGACCCTGTCTTAGGACACTGGTTTTCAAACCATGGATCTTACAAATGAATTGTGAAATCATTTTTTTAATAGACACGGAATGGAATAATAGAATAAAGTAGGGCGGTCCCTGTGGCTCAAGGAGTAGGGCGCCAGCCCCATATACCAGAGGTGACAGGTTGAAACCGGCCCTGGCCAAAAGACTACAAAAAAAAAAAAAAATAGAATAAAGTAGAATCGGGTCTGTTAAGCACAGTAAGGGGGGTACAATCTAAGAAGCGTCTGTTTCAACTGTACGTGTGCTGGACACAACGTAAAATGAATTTCTGTCTGTGGGCTGTGGTCCAAAGAGCCCGAAAAGCCGCTGTCTTGGCAGTTTCAGAACCTGTAGAGAAGCCATTAGCATAAGTCACCAAAAAAGGAAACCTGGCCTTGAAAACCAGCCCACGAGCTCAAATCAAGAAGTGGGCCCAAGAAAATGGAAGCAAAATACAGAGAATGCCATCTCCACACCGTCGAGCACATAGAACACAGCAGCAGGACCAAAGAAGGTGACAAAACTTTGTCCCACCTTCATGCATGGTGAGTTGGAGGAGATAGAACACCTGAGAACGAGGGACAAGGAAGAAATGGCACCTGGAAGGGAACAGCCCTGATCTGGAAGGACTTCCGGGAGCAGGAGGGCCTCAGTTCTGCCAGCCACCTGAGATGTGCGTCCTCCAGGGAAGACCCGCAGTTACAAGACTCCCCCTGCAGAAGCCAAGGGTCAGCAGCACCATTTATATGCCTAGATTAACCGTTACTACTCTGTGTTGTTTTCATTCTTTGCAAGTAGTTACTTCTGTTGTTTTCTAAAGTCACGAGTTAAAGAACATGGTCAGGAACATTGAATAAAAATGCCTGACGTGCTGGACCTGGTTTGCTTTCCAGAATTTACCATAAGAACGATCTCTCCATAAACAAGGGCTCCATGGCCAAGGCCTGGGTACTGATGACCTTACCAATGGCGGACTCACTGGCGGTGGCCCCAGATGAGGGCTGTGCACTGTTGGCATAATCACATGAGTACCCCAGAAAGGCTGACCAGTATTCTATAAACCTGCGTTCAATAATTATTTATCTGGCACCACGGAATTTTTCTGCCTCCAAACCCACTCAGCAAATGCAAAGCCTTGGAGTTAACCAGACCTGTCTCCTGGAAGGTAGGCCCAACCCTTGCCTCAAGCAGCTTCTCACCAGTATAGCATTCTCCCTGAGATAAATTCTATAAAATAGTTATCTCCGTCTTATCACATTTCCAGTGACGGTCGACTTCCTCTTTAGCTGGAGCCAGGCCAGCCTACTCCCTGACATCTCTTTCTCTCTCTCCTCTCTCTCTCCATGTCCCTACCACGTAGCTAATGACTCTTAGGGCTTCGCATGAAAGAAGAAAGCCAGCGACTGTCCACAGCCCACGGTGCCCCCTCTGGCCCTTACCACCACCACCTTCTCCTCCTTTCACAGACTCGGCTGGGCTAGGATTTCTCTTCCTCCTGATAAGTCACATGACCAATCTCTAGCTGCATAAAAATATTAACGATAGGAAAAAAAGGAAACCTATGATCTGTGCACATTCTAAAGAAAGCCTTAGCTATTATCTTCCTTGAGAAGGCTGTCTTTCCTAACGCAAAATCTTCCAAGAAAAAACTGAGAAAGCATAAAACTCCTTAAGCAAATACCTAAACGAACTTCAGGGTGATCAATCCCAATGCTAAGAAAGACCCTTCTCGAAGTCGTGGGCATTGAGTCAAATCTGTCTGCTCTCGTGGACAGCTGTTCTGTGCATTCAGTTCCCAGCTTCCCCCAGCACCTCACGGACAAACGCTGGCCATTTCTTCAGAGAACTGTTCCTCCTCCACTCCCATTTAACTTTGGTCATACAGAAGTGCCAAGTCCCAGGCAGAGGAACAGACCAATGACACCAGGGGCCTGTCAGATCAGGTGTGGACTAGAAAATGTGGTTCTCCCTTCCATACGATAAGCTGAAAACCCACCCGAAGTGGAAGAGAATAAGGGCAAACTCCAAGTTACCAACAGAGCCCCAAAAGAGGAGGAGCAAGCTGATGACCTCACAGGAGCGTCTGAAACCAGACTTCCCACTACGTGAGCCAACACACTGCCTTGGGGCTTAAACCCGGTCATGTTGGGTTTTGGTCACTTGCAAGCAAATGAGATCTGGTTGGTGTTCTGTGCATATTTCTCCACTCCAAGCCTATGGTTCACTCGGCCAGATATATCCACTTTGCCTGCCAAAATCCTCTCAGCCAAGATGCAGTTATTGGGTTTCCTCCTTGGTCTCCCATCAGAGACCCTCTGAATTCTGCCTCCTCCTTTCCTGGCTAGGTCCAAAGGAACCCCTGGCACACAACGGATATTCTATAGAAGTCTGCCAAATAATGTTTAACAAAAGCCAAAGAAACTGCTGATATGAAATGTCCAGAGAAAGAAACAGCTATCTATAGATGTACACTAAATAATGGCTTCTGATTTAAAGCAATAGTTGAACACAAACATCTCCCTGGCTAACTATAAAAGTTACGGACCAGGCCAGGTGCAGTGGCTCATACCTGTAATACCAGCACTTGGGGAGGCCGAGGCAGGTGAATTGCCCGAGCTCTAGAGTTTGAGACCAGCCTGAGCAAGAGCAAGGCCCCATCTCTCTACCAAATACAGAAAAACAAGTGGGGTGGGCATTGTGGCAGGCACCTGTAATCCCAGATACTTGGAGGGCCAAGGGAGGAGGGTCTCTTGAACCGAGAAGTGGGAGATTGCAATGAGTTAGGATGATGCCGCCATAGCACTGTAGCTTCCGCATAGAGTGAGATGCTCCAAAAAATAAAAAAAAAAGGTATGGACCCATTTTATTTCCACCTTTATGGGCTCTATAAGAATAAGGAAATCTTGCTTAGTAGCTAATTAATTAATTAATGTTTTCACTTCCTCAACAAACACAGATGGAGTACCTAAGATTAAAGTCTACAGACTCCAGAGCTAGACGACACTATTTGTGTCAGCCCTTCAGAGTTGGACTTAGCTCATCATGCCATTGGGTAAAGGGCACTGGATTTGGACAAAGTGCTCCATGAGGGTGGACACCTCTATTCTCCTTTTTTTCTGCTTTCAGATCTTCCAAATTATTTTAGACTAACACTGTGTAAAAACTGTATGTGCGCGCGTGTGTGCACACGCCCTAGGGTTTTTTGGGTTTTGTTGTTGTTGTTGTTTGTCTGATTAGAAGTTTAAATGTAGTGAAATGAAGGACTACAATCTGCATCCATAAATGTTGACAAAAATCGCTGCAGGATTTGCAGCCCGGACTCTATGGTAAGGCCTGAGATTTTTATCCGCCAGGGCGCCTGGCTGTTTTTGATACGGCCATTTCAGGGCAGTAGCAGAAGTCTGAAAAGTATCTTCTTAAAACTTTCCACCAAACCAAATAGTTACCTCCAGGACTCCACTCTGCTGATCATGTAACCAGATTCTCTCGCTTATCGACCCACTCACCATTATCTCCCCCATATCTAGGTGAAGAGTTGAGCAGATCTGGAATATTTCATCAGGGCAAAGGTATCAGTCTCAGAGGGAAGAAAAACCCTAAGGGGCCCTAGTTGTGTCATTTTTTTTTTTTTTTAATGACAGACTAGCAAACATTTCTGGAGATTTCAGGGTGATCCTTACCACCATGAGAAGTACAGATGGGAATATTCTCTAAGGATCACTCTACTCCAGGAGCCAGAGAACAAGCAGTTAACAAAATTAACCTACATCGACTGAATGCCACTATAGGTGAAATAAAACCTCTCAGGAAATGGGCAGGAAAATCACAGAATCGCACAGAATTCTGTTTTCCTGTGAAGGTAATACCACCCCGTGGACCAGCAGATCGAGCCGTGAATGTTTTGCCAACAGAGGGTTCATAGTTGTAATTGTGCTGTTAAATATGACAGCCGTTTCTCAAAGTGTGGTCTGATTGGCCCAATGGGGTCTCCAGAATATCTGCAGAGGATCAAAAGTCCTCTCTTTTCCAATTACGTGTATGGGTGAGGGCACCACAGGCTGAGCCTGGACCTGAGAATCCAGCTGCTTTCTCTTACTTAATCCAGACAGTAAAGAGGTGTCTAACAACATAAAACCACTCTCTCCCATTTTACTTTGGAAAACACAATTTTTTTTAATGAAAATATGTTAGTTATGTTAATATGTAAGGAGCTTTTAAAGTGCCTCATTTTTAAATTTCTACTTTAAATAGAGTAACTATTCTAGATAGAACACACATGAACAAAAGTACTTTGGGGCCCTTGGCAATTGTTAAGAGGGTAAAGGGGTCTTGACATTAAGAAGTTTAAGAGCTACTGAAATGAACACTTAACATTCTAGTCACATCATTGGCTTCTTTCTTTCTTTCTTTCTTTTTTTTTTACTTTCTAATGATGTTGCTAGATTTTTTTTTATTAAGTCATGCTTATTTTCATTCTTCTTGATTTTATGTTTCATCAATTCACTGAGCAATAAGGCAATATAGGACTCTTACAGATTCAGCATATTAAGTCACGACAAATAAACAACTATTAAGAATCTACTCTGAGCAAAGCGCTATGTAGACACACAAACCCCAGGCCTGATGACCCTGAGCCACATCCCTCCCTGGAGACCTTTGGGCTGTAGTAAATTTACAGTCTATAATGCATACAGCATTTTCATAGATTTTGCTTCTACGGGTGGGAGGGATGTCTCTGAGGACATCCCAGAGAAACACCAAGGTTTCTCAAGACAAGTTACCCCATCGTTTAAAATCGGAACCCAATTCCTTCTTCCCAGGGCTTTGAAAAGTTTGTGACTATTTGTTCTTCACCTCAGTGACCGATGCTCTTTTTAATCATAATAAGACACATTATGTCTTATTCCTAATTTCAAATAATACTCCCCCAGACTCAGGCCGTGGCAGGTGGCTGGTGGCATAACCCCCACCTGCACATGAAGTACCAGCTTTCGTACTTCAAGGGTATTATAAAGATCAGAAAGTAACTGTGCATAAAACAGACAGAAAATACAAGGAATAACAGTCTGGGAATGAAATTTCATCCCTGGCTCTCTCAAACCATGTTGTCAAAATCTACAGGATTAGGTCCCACTTGGGTCAAGTTGGAAGGATTTCACATAATCCAACTAAAACAGAGTCTTATTTGTGGATTCATTCCCCTGACAGCAAAAATATTGCACAAAGGTGACTACCTAACTGGAAAGTCTTTGTACCACGCTCTCCACGGATATACCCTGTGAATCTCTTCAAGTCTATAAAGAGATGGTGAATTATTTCATAAACAAATTAGAAGTGATTGATAAGTTCTAACCAGTGGGTTGCAACTGCCACTTTGTTTTACATTTTTAGAGCAATAAGTTCTGTCCAGACTTCTTTAGAGCTTTGTGTATCTCATTTTATGGAAGAAACAGTTTGTCAATGATTTCAGTGAACTTTAGAGCATTCTAGGTTAATCACACCATTCCAGATCATTTCAGATCGTTTAGTTTGGACAGAATTAAGGAAAAAGCAAACCAAAGCCTTTGCCTTTTGATTTTTGAATAAAAATATATCATTGTTTATTAAATATAACTGTCAATAAACATAATCCATTAGGAGATCCATGCTTTCAATACACTCGCGTGCAATATTTGGCTTGGTGGTAAAAATGTATTGGTAACCACTTTGTTCACGAGCCGAATTTGAACGCCACAACTGTTAAGGTAAAAAAGAAATTAGTCAGACAACAAGCCCCATTTGTATCCTCTGAGCAAGGTAACCCCTGTTATGCAAAGTGGTTTTCCATAGAAACAAGGATCAGTCTTGGGGATACAGGATGAGATTCAACTGACTCTTTTCCATAGAAACAATGATCAGTCTTTGGGCCACAGGATGAGATTCAATTGACTCTTTTCCATAGAAACAATGATCAGTCTTGGGGATACAGGATGAGATTCAACTGACTCTTTTCCATAGAAACAATGATCAGTCCTGGGGATACAGGATGAGATTCAATTGACCCTTTTCAAAGGAAACAATGATCAGTCTTGGGGCCACAGGATGAGATTCAATTGACTCTTTTCCATAGAAACAATGATCAGTCCTAGGGATACAGGATGAGATTCAATTGACCCTTTTCCATAGAAACAATGATCAGTCTTGGGGATACAGGATGAGATCCAACTGACTCTTCTTCCTTTCCTCATCTTCTTCTTCCTCGTTCCTTCCTCCTCCTCCTTTCTGATATTTCCTTTTCTCCACGCTTCATCATTCAATGACATTTATGAGTGCCCTCTTTCACATTTTAAAACCCACAGGTGATGCCAAGTGCATATCTGGTCAGAAATTGTTCCCTGTAGCACATTTACCGGAGGAAGATCAACCCTCAATGTTTGTCCAGGCTAAATTTTGGCTAAAGGTTGGCAGGTATGCAAAAATCATCCATAATATTTCTTGCAACCCTTGAAAATTACTGCAACATCATAAATATCTCATGTCATTGATGAGTAACACCATCAAACTCTTAAGACATAAGATGGTGTTCAGCCGTGGACCACACCACCAGGAGGCTAGATTGTGCCCAGCTGAGCCACCCAGAGAGCACACATTTTCCTGCTGTTCGAAAGCCTTTCTTCAAGTCTCTAAAGGTTGGGATTTCTCTAAAAGCTCACCAATGCCCTTCCGTAGGCAAGACTCAGCAGAGCTCTTTAAACTGTCTCTATGGAGGCAAGTGGAAACATGGAATTAAACCTGAGGGGAGAGGAAAAAAAACCAAAGTCCTGCCAAAAGCTAACAGATCAACCTCCACTCCAGCGTGCATTACGCCGGGGCACGGACAGACAGTGGAGCCTGGAGCTCCAATCACTTCTGAAAGGAAACTATTCTGTAATTAATAGCTAATGCTGAAACTTCATCACAAAAAGAAGAATCGAAGCAATTTTATAAAGAGTCCGGAAAGAGAATCATTTTAGGGCCTGAAATATCTCAATACCGTGTGCCAAAGCCATTTCCTTTTCTAATTATTTGAATGAGGGCTCCAATTCCTTGTTTACACAGAAACAGCTCTGAAAAATCTTCATTTGTAATGTCATCAGGAATGGGGATATCATAAGTAAGCCGTGGAGAAAAAGTCAATCTTATATCAAGTAACCACATAATAGATATTTGCTGTAGCCCCCACTGTGTGTCAGCCACAGTCTAAGCAGAATGGTACAGACACTCCATTTGGTGTCTTATTCTATTTCCCATCTCATCTGCCTGGAGAGGGACTTCTCATTCTTGCCTGCGGCTCACCACCTCTTTGCTAAATCCACCATCAGTTTCCTGTTTAAAATAAATCTTTAAATTCAAAATGATTTATTGGTCATAATACGATAAAAATCTCAGAGTTGAAATGGATGCTAAATGTTATATAACCTCGTTTAACAAGGTAAAATCACCTAATGACTTTCACAGATGACCATATCATACTTTCACCGATACCATTTTCAATTCTAAAATCAATTACTGGAACAAGAAGAAAAGCTAAGAAGAAAAAAAAAAGAAAAAGAGAAAATAAAATCAGTTCTAAGTGTCCTGTGGAAATACCTCACAAATGAGTTTCTCAAAGTATATAGTCCTTGAACCTCGTATTTTAAAATTTGTACATAAACTGGTCCGCCAGGCAGCACGGTTTGAATTACTCACTCTGAATTTCCTTGGCACCAAGATCCTGCTTTCTGAGCACAGCCCTGCCAAAATCTCCCACTCCCACCTGCTGCTGTTCCTCTGAAAACCTTTGTATCTTTCCATCAGTTGACTAAACAAGAAACTGACTAGAATCAGTTTTTCTAATCAGGTAAATAACTTGGAACATTGAGGAGATAGGTTACTGCATACTTAATTATTATTACAAGTTAAACTGAAGTATGAATATTATATTTATAGAAAGCAACCGAAATGGGTGGCATAAAGGATAGCTACTTCTGGGAATTGCTTCAGCACTCATATCATAATCATTTATTTTACCTGTGGGCAGTATTTATTTTTATCTTTTTGAGACAGAGTCTCCAGCTGACGCCCTGGGTAGAGTGCCGTGGTATCACAGCCCACAGCAACCTCCAACTTGGGCTCAAGTGATCCTCTTGCCTCAGTTTTTCTATTTTTAGTAGAGAAAGGGTCTCGCTTTTGCTCAGGCTGGTCTTGAACTCATGAGCTCAAGCGATCCAACCACTTCAGCCTCCCAGAGTGGGGAGCACTATTCATTGGAGCCCTTATTCAAAGAGCCTCCCACGCCTGGCTGCAATATTTATTCTAAAATCCTCTGTGCCAAAAAAAATAAAAAAATTAATGGCACTGTTTTGTCTCAACTTGACTAAACTCAAAATAAAAAGGAAAAAGAGAATTTCAAAAATTAAAGGCTTTTTTTTTCAATTACATAGTGCCAAATTACTGAATTCATTGAACATTTCAAATAGTTATCTGGGGAGTCCATGGACAGTCATCAGTTTCACCAGGAATGTTGACTATTAAAGACGATCATTAATCATTTCACACTGGAGATCCAGGCCATCTGTCCTCACAACTTTCCTTCTACCTTCGAGGAAAAATGAATTACGATTAAAAGAGTGTGAAAAAGTTGATGATGTTGTCTGAAAAGGAGCAGATCAACCGTAAATTAGATTGCTGAAAATACTCAACAAAGGTAACACTCAGCAATCGGGGGCTGTCTGCAGCGCATCCAATACTTAACATACTGTGTATATTTTCAAGGTCTTTGCCTTTGCTTGTCCTGCTTTGTCCGCTTGGAATTCTCCTTCCCACCAGCTGAGTTCCCTGTCTCCCTTGGATATTCCTTCTACAAAGCATGCCTGGATTTCCCCAGGTCAGTATGAATCACAAACTCCTCTGAACACACACGTATTTACTGCAGTCGTTACCACATTGCTTTGTAATTGCGATTTCTTAGTTACTTTTGTATTTTCCAGTCCCTAACTCTGTCCCTCTGTCTGAGAAAGACATCGTGAAGCTTCTGAAGGAAGACTCTCTCTTATGTGTGGTCCTGGGACCTACAGCATCATCTGACTACCTGTGTCACCCGGGGACTCACTAGAAATACATATTTTCTCTACAAGAATGTTTATTGCAGCCCAATTCATAATTGCTAAATCATAGAAGAAGCCCAAGTGTCCATCAGCCCACAAATAGATTAATAAATTGTGCTATATGTACGCCATGGAATATTATGCAGCCTTAAAGAAAGATGGAGACTTTACCTCCTTCATGTCTACATGATGGAGCTGGAACATATTCTTCTTAGCAGTAGCTCAAGAATGGAAGAAAAAGTATCCAATGTACTCAGCCCTACTTTGAAATTGATTTATAGCTTTCATATGAAAGCTATAGCCTGATTATAGCCCAAGAATATGGGGAAAGGGGAGATGGAGGGGAGGATGGGTAGAGGAAGGGTGATTGGTGGGACCACACCTATGGTTCATCTTACAAGGGTACATGTGAATCTTTCTAAATGTAGAATATAAATGTCTTAGCACAATAATTAAGAAAATGCCATGAAGGCTATGTTAACCAATTTGATGAAAATATTTCAAATTGTATATAAAACCAGCATACTGTACCCCATGACTGCATTAATGTACACAGCTATGATTTAATAAAAAACAATAGAAAAAATATATATACATATATTTTCATGCTCCACCCTGAATCGCCTGGACTCAGGAGCTCTGGTGGGTGGGAGGGGAGTGAGCAAGGGAATGAAGGACAGAGATGGGGGCTTCACCAGCCCTCGGGAGATTCTAATGCATGCCGAAATTTGGGCTTTGCAGCTGACGAGGTGACCTTATGCCTTTTCCCCTTGAGTTTCACCTTGGCATTGGGAGTTCAGGAGACCCCCCTGCTGCAGCCACACAGCTTTGCATTGAGAATGCTGACCAAGGACAAAGGAGCACCCGGGTATTTCTTCACACCCCTCAGTTCAGCTCACACATCTGTGATTTGCAGGGACTTGTCTTAATGCAAAGAAGAGCAAAAGTTTAAAAGTGGAGAAGGAACGGGTACCGGAACAAGAACAGCTAAGGTGCAGAGAGGCTTAGGATGCTTTAAACTTCAACCAAAGGGACTGCTGTCCTCCTCCCACCCCGTCTGAGAAAGGATCCATCTTATGTCCTAGAAAACCAATATGCCACCCACGTGGCCAACTCAGATGCCCTCTGGCAAATTCATGCTCCAAACACAGCTTTGTCAGCAAACCCACTGGACAGCGCAGAAATAGCCCCAGAGGGACAGAGGTGAGGGACCAGTTGGGAGGGAGACTCAACTAGGTTGCCCAAGGTCTCAGGCCTCCCTTTCTGCCCCATATAATGAAGACGATACTTTTTATAAACAGTTTTCTTAGCACTAAATAAGATCAACTCTAGACTTTATAAGCTGTAAAGCATTAAAGCCTCATATCAGATCTATACATGACAGATGTGAAATAAATGTATCTCTAGAGAGTCATGCGATTATATAACATCTGGGTATATATTCGTAACTATATTATAATTCCATTAATAATAAGGCTTGCTTACTCTTCACACGTATGTGGCAAATGTTAATCATACTCCCAGAGACCAGCATAATTAATGAAGTTGATTAAGCTAGGAATAAATTTCTATTTCTGATTAATTTTTATTTTTATAAGCTGATGCTTTGCCAGCTAACTAAACCTCAGGAATGATGGGAGCAAAATGAGGAGCCTGCAAGACAGACAGAAGACTTGAAAAAACATCCAGAGTTAAGAAAATCATCCCGTGAGCCAAAGATCCTCACCTCTGAAGAGAACTATGTGCATTAAAATAATTTACTGGCTCGGCACCTGTGGCTCAAGCTGCAAAGGTGCCAGCCACATATATCTGAGCTGGAGGGTTCGAATCCAGCCCAGGCCTCCAAACAACAATGACAGCTGCAACCAAAAAATAGCCAGGTGTTGTAGTGGACGTCTGTGGTCCCAGCTACTTGGGAGGCTGAGGCAGGAGAATCACTTGAGCCCAGGAGTTGGAGGTTGCTGCGAGCCATGATACCAGGGCGACAGCTTGAGGCTCTGTCTCAAAATAAAATATAATAAAATAAAATAATTTACTGAAGCTGTGGCTAAATACTTCACCCAGAGGGTGTGTTGGCTACCCCAACATCATCCCATTTGGTGAGAGCTTACCAATTAATCTGAAATAAAGCATAAACAAATAAAATAATTTACTCAACAAAGGAGATTTCTGTTGGTTTCAGGAAAGTTCTCTGTCCCACACACGCTGGATCACTTTTTATTATTTTTTTATTTTCTTTTTGAGACAGAGTCTATGTCACCCTCGATAGAGTGCTATGGTATCATAGCTCACAGCAACCTCAAACTCTTGGGCTTAAGTGATTCTCTTGCCTCAGCCTCCCAAGTACCTGGGATTACAGGTGCCTGCCACAATGCACAGCTGTTTTGTTGTTGTTGTTGTTGTAATTGTCATTGTTGTTTGGCAGGTCCGGGCTGGTTTCGAACCCACCATCTCCGGTGTATGTGGCTGGTGCCCTAGCCACTGAGCTACAGGCATCCAGCTTGGGTAGCCTTTTAGACAAGTTATTTTATATCCAATTTGCTCTGAATCTAAGGGTCAGAATTACAGTCTTTGGTCATATCATCCTGAAAGCAACAGATCTCGTCCCTTCTCAGAAGCTAAGCAGGGCCTATTTAAGTTAAGACCGGCTAGAAATACTGGGTCAGAATTAGAGCAAGAATGTGGAAAAAGACACTCACATATATACACGCACATCGATAATAACTCAATTTTATTTTTAATGCTAGATATGGGGTAAATACAATAATGGTGTTTAAATCCTACTCCCCTAATAGATTTGAAGTATAGAAAAATCTGAAATCCTAACCCTACAAGTATAATCTCTGGATACACATTTCCCCAGTGCTACATGACAGTACCGTAAGAATGTTTTTGATTCATTAAAATGTATTAAAATTTCCTTAGATGAGTCTTTTTAGGCCCTTGGCACTAGGTGGGTGGAAACACAGTTGTTACATGCTCAGGTGGGGACACTCCAGGACACGACTTGTCACATCCCATCAGCTGAATAGGTGGGTCCATGAGCTAAGGAATTCACATGAGAACATGTTGCCCAACCACGTTCCCTCATAGTCTCTGGAAGCCAAGTTTGGCTTTAACTGGATCGTGTCTGAGAAAAAGAGGTATCAACGCAACATGCCCCTGGAACATGGAGAAGCTTCGAAGGGGGGTCTATTTCCGTGGTGTTCTGGCTTGATTCTGTCTCTTAGGAAACTGGAGTCTTCTTCCAGATAAGCAGTTGTCTATGTATGAAGCTGCTGCCTGGGAGAGAAGTTCTAACCACAAACTAGGTCAGCGAGGATTCTGGAGAACTACCCAGGAATGTGCTCTGCCCAAGGCAGTTTTCAAAGCAAGTGGCCTTGCCCCCACCCCATTTCAAGGTGTGTCACGATTCCTATGCTGTGTTCGTCCATGAATATGGGCGCTCATGATTAAATAGCAAAGTGGTGACGCTTCCAGTACTTCCCTGGCTAGTCAGAGTTATAGAATTTTAGAAATGGAAAGAATTTCAGATATTTCTGGACCAAGTCTCTCATTTCCAAAGGAGAAAATTCACTTTACAAAGACCAACCAACTCAAGGGACATGGATCCTTCTGTCCGTGTGAAGAGGGTGAACTTTTAAAAGATAATTGATAGAGAAAACACCTCCCCCCAAAGTCGTTCCGTCATAGAACTGTATTTTGTACTCAGTTCGGTGAAAATAAGGAAATTACTCTTTCAAAAACAAGAAAGAAAAGAAGCTGGAGATTTCCCTTGTGATAGATGTTGATTCTATTTTTTCATCCCACTGAAACTTGATTTTTTTTCACTTAGGAGTATGAAAAAAATCTTCAATGTATACAAAAACAAGAGAAAATAGTAAAATGAGCCTCTGTGGACATATCAAGTGTTGTCACTTATCAAACCACGACCAATCTTGTCTAATCTAAACTCTCTACTTCCACTCATTATTTTTGAAGTGGATATCAGACATGCTGCCGTTCCATCTGTAAACAGCTCAGGGTGTATCTCCAAAAGATAAGAATTCTTTCTTAGAGCATAATGACAACACCATTATCACTCACAAAAAGTTAACAATAACTCCTTCATATAAATAGATTTTTTTAAATTTACATATATTATCTTTGACCTTGGAACTGTGAGATACCGCTCCAATTTGATAAATATGGTTTCGATGATTTGTTCATTCAACAAATACTTACTGAGCGTTCGTATAAACACCCCCAAATGTTTCGTTTGCATGGAAGGCACAGGAGGAGGC
Source organism: Galago senegalensis (assembly GCA_963575145.1). Lineage (NCBI taxonomy): Eukaryota > Metazoa > Chordata > Mammalia > Primates > Galagidae > Galago > Galago senegalensis. Next base: position 8,059 of record CAUYTI010069345.1, on the reverse strand, counting down.
CTAGATTCTTACTTCTTAAGAGGCCCTGGAGAATAGAAGACAGAGTTCTGGACCCAGAGTTGTGTTGGTAGCTCAGTGAATTCCTAATGGACTGTCTAAACACACAAGCACATTTCTTGATCTCCCAAAGCCTCAGTTTGCTTATCTGTGAAGTGGAGAAAATGGCCTATCTGACAGCCTTCCTGGAGGCGGAATGAGAACAGAGACACAGTGACAGAGCCTGGTGCAAGCCGGCACTCAAAGGATGACAGTTCTTTATCTCTCAGAGACTTTTGTAAGAACTGAGCTACTGATATTTGTTCCAGTAGACGTATTAGCTTTGGTTCACTAATTAGGTATAGAAACGTATTGAGTCGTACAAACAATGCTTTTATTCAGAAAGGGGGTTCTATTTCTCATTTACAAAAACTAAAAGCTGAAGTGTCAGAAGCCTGGGAGTCCCAAGATCCAGCACAGATGGGTTAAGCACAGTCAGATTCAGCAAATAATATCTGATGAGTTAATAAACGAGTGAATAAATAAGAAAAACCAGAGAATCACCCCCTTTCCTCAGGACCTTAAGAAAAAGGAAAACCCTTCTCTACATGGGACAATTAAATGTAGTGATCCCAGCCACTTTGAGGCTCTTTCTTTACAGCTTCGTACAATGTGCTTTTTTGAAACATCTTCCTATTATTAAGGGGGAAACCTTTTATCCCAGGTAATTCTTAAAAATGAGCTTTATTCCATGATTAAATACCAGGACACTGCCTGCCTTGCTTTTGCCCCCGATGAAGATGTAATCCTAGTTCCTAACTCAGCATTCCTGCGGCACTCACTGCTAACAAACCCTTTACCATTTGGGGCTCTGTCGGTTTTTTATAGTGAGTTCTTCGCTCACTATACCCCTCTGAGCTAAGCCATTAGTATTTCCTCGCATGGCAAATGAAGAAACTGAGGCAGAGAAACTCATTTATTTCAGATTAAGGAGATGAGTCCTGGAGAAGAGGGCCGAGAACCTGCAGTCCTCGGCAGTGGGCCTCGCCAAGTTCAGGGCCGAGACACGCTGGGCTGTGAGGCACAGTGAACTCAGGACACCCAGCCGTCTCCCAGCCAACCCGCGCAGGGGTATCTGGGTCCACTGGCTTGGGGCACTTGCGTTGTAGTCAACTTGGCAGCCCCTGTTGCTAAGACATACCGGGTATACACTAGACGCTTAATCAGTGTGTCAGATGAGTTATTTCGATACATTGGTAATTTGCAAAGAGCTGACTGCGCCCCGGTGTCACACAGGGCAAGGCTGAATGCACTGCCCACTAGTGCATTCCCATCCCCTGCTGGAAGTGCCCTCAGTGGTCACCAAGGCCCCCTGAGTCTCACACTGCAACAGCCTGTGGACGTTCCTTGCCACTCCCGTTGTCTCTCTGAAACATTCCACCTGGTGACCGACCTCACCCTCTGCCAGTTGTCCTCCTCGTCTGGGAGATTCAAGGTAGAGATTCTGGAAGGTTTGCTGGAGACCCTCTCATCTTTCCATCCTACCCTCCTTCCCCAAGTAATCTCCCTCCCGCCACTGGCTCATTGACCAGATGAGTAACAGCGGGTCAGTGACTTCCCAGATGACGTCTCCAGCCCAGACCACGTCTCCAGCCCAGACCTGGTCTCTGAGTTCTGGACCCAGACCTGACACTACATGATACACTATTACACCCTCCAACCTTCCTGCTTCCAAGATCTCCCTCAAAATGCCAGATTTCCTCCCTCGGCTCAGTCTTCTTCCCTGTGTCAAAAAACAGCAAAACCATCTGTCTTGTCGCTGAAGCCTCTCTCTCTATCCTCCCATTCATATCAAATCCTTCCTGCAGGCCCGTCAGCGTTATTTCCTAAAAGTCTTGTAGGCATGCCCACAGCTGTGCATCCCGCTCCGCAGGCCGAGCAGTTCTCTCCACACCCCTCCTGCCCCGCCCTCCCCTTACCCCAATCCCACTCCACACTGACCCCTGATCTCCGAGCACATGTGCCCTCCTTTAAAAGCCTCCGGCGTCTGCCCATTGCAGGACTTTGCCCTGGGGGTCATGGTCCACCACTCTCACCTTCCATCCTGTCCTCCAGCCACCTGACCTTCCTTCAGGTACTTAACTGTGAAATCTTCACTTCAGAATGTCCCCCATCCTGCTTTCTTTTCGGAAGACCTTTCCTGACAACCCCCCTGACCTTCAACTAACAAACAAATACACTGGGTCAAACCACAGCATCATGTGAGCTCCCAGATTAAATCAAGTCCCTTCATTCCATGTGACACAGAGTTTTTCCAAAGAAACGGACATGCCGGGACATCCCCCTGATTCCATGATTCTATCTGCTCCTGTGAACAGAAGTAGAATATTCAAATGTTATCCCACAATGCTCTGGACAGGAAGACACCTGCGGGCAGGACAGTGGGTTCCTCAATCCTACCTTCCCCTCCGTTCTCATCAGGAAACTCTACTATTTTAAGTTGTGATTCTATATTTTAAGTTGTGATTCTATATAAGATTCTGCAGGAGGAAATGGTTTATGTGCTGAAAGGGGTTTGAAATGCATTGGTCTAGCCCAGCTGTGTCATGAGCTAAATTGAGCAACTGAGTCCTACAGACAGAAAATGACTTGCATTAACTCCCAAAGCAAATTAATTGCAAAGTCAGGGTCACACTGCAGAGAATCTGTGCAAAATGGTCAGTGTGCAGCCTGGGGGAGAGCTTCGGACAAGGCTACTGTCCAGAAGTGTAGCACTGAGGGAGGTGTTGGTCACGAGGGTGAGTAAGCAGGCTGAGACACAGGGTGTGCCACACTTTGTGAAATAAAAGTCAGATGCAAACAACTCTGCAAAGGAGATGGGAATCTTATTTCCCTGGCGGCTATGTTCAAGATCACAAAACTCCCAACTAATTTTCTCTTCAACTTCTGTTGATCCAAAGATGCACAGATCTCAAGTATCCAGCCTCATCTCAACAACTACGATAAATCTTATGACAAAGAACTTAACCACTTAACAAATTGTCTTTAATGCCACTAATGTCTCCTAAATCCAAAAAAAAAGGGCAACAGAATTGAAAACCCACAATGATAAGGAGCTGTCACCGGGTAGTTCAGATGACCAGCACCTGATGTGACTAAGGCCTGGACCTTTCTGTCACTAACTGTTCCCCAATCCTTGGCCAACAGGCGCTCCACTGGGTCACTGACCACCACTGCCCCTGCTCATCCTTCAAGGCCAGCTCAAGCATATGGTCCTCTCTGAGGTCTCTCCCCTCGGTCTTGGTAGCCCTGACATGCTCTTGGCCTTGTCTTAGGGTTCTGTGTCTTCCCAATTAAATTATAAGCCTCTCTGCTATAAAGATGACATCATAAGCTTCCTCTCATCTCAGCAGGTCCTACTTATGACAAATGTTCGATCAATGCCCACTGATTATAATAATGATGATGGTGGTAGCAATGATAAGGGATTCAGCAAGGAAACGCTCTCCTTTATCCTTGACTGGAAAACTACTCTAAGTACATATGCTGTGTCCAAGACACGTCTTCTGCAGCCACGACAGATTTATAACAACACACCCTGGGAGCTGCTTTATACACATTCTCTGATGTGACAGTGACTCTATTTTCTCCGTCTGATAGGAGAGAACACTCAGGCTCAGAAGAGTTCGGTGGCTTTCCCCAAGATTACATGCAGGCCCTAAACAAGGTGGAGAAATAATGTTTTTATATCAATATAGATCCATAGGAAAAGAAAAACCATCCCTATGTACTTGCCTTTTTTTAATTCAGTAAATAAATAATCGTAGGGAAATAAGTAAAGTGAAGTACATCGTGACTGTAATTTAAAAAGTTTTATTTAGACTATGCGTGGAGCCGCATCAAACAGTACCCAAGGTTCACGTTAAATTAACATCTGAAAAGATATGTGATGCTCAAATGAAACATTTCAGTGAAGACTGCTTCTTCTCAGCCATGGCTAGGCCTTTCTGTGGCTAACTGTTCCCTAATCCTCGGCCAACAGATACTCCATTGGGTCGCTGACCACCCACCAGGATTGTTTTTTTCTAGTAAGTGACATACAGGACAATGTCTTTGTTAAGGTCACTTCGCCACTCTGAGCTTTTATCTCCCTTCTTCTATGAAAATCCCATTTCGTGTCATCGTGAAAGGTCTCTGAGATGAATGGAATGAGCAGGGAAGAGAGATTGTGAGTAAGGGGTCTTCCTCTCTGAGCACAGTATTCTTCCGTAAATAGTGAAGAAGTTATTTACTCCAACCACTGCTGATCTTTCTTTGCAAACTTTAGGACTGGCCCGGTTACTTTGCCCTGATTTCAGGTCTCCCCTTGACCAGCACTTTTGCATCAGCAGCACCCTGTTCTCCAGCCTTACACTCCCACAGACCCCACAGAGCTACATCAGGGAGGTTCTCATCTGCCTGTGAGCACCAAAGGCTGTGTGTTTCTCTTAGACCAGTGGTTCTCAACCTTCCTAATGCTGCAGCTCTTTAATACAGTTCCTGTGGGTCATGACCCACAGGTTGAGAACCGCTGCCTTAGACTTTGTTTGTTTGCTCAGAGACAGAGTCTCGCTCAGTCGCCAGGCTGGAGTGCGTGGCCCAACCACAGCTCACTGCAGCCTCAAACTCCTAGGCTCGGCCTCTTTTCATTTTGGTTCTGAATTCTCTTGTAAACACCTGGGCTTTGTGATACAGTAGATCCACAGAGATGTTTTAAGAGCACAGGAGACAGACTGAGAGGTCATGCCTTCCTGTCTCATTCATTCGTTCATTCGAGGGATATATACTAAATGCCCGCCAGGCACAAACAGGAATGGGGATGTCACTCAACTTCTGGACAAAAGGCCTAGATGTAAGACTGGCTTTGTTCCTCAGTAGCCATAGGGCTGCCCTTTGCCTCAGTTTCTTTGCCTGTGAAATAGCAGTAATAATACAGCTGACCTCACAGGTGATTCTAGTTATATTAAGATGAGTAAGTCTTGGCCCCCAACTTGGAAGAGGTCCCGGAAACACCATGGTGACATCTGGCTCAAATGCAGACTTACGAACAAGTGTGATTACTGTTGCTGCTGTGGCCATATAACAGGGGAGCTAAAGAGATTAAGGGTCTGAAGCACAAAGAATAACAGAGCAGATAGGAAAGATGACGGGATGCAGGTCCCGGCCTCGGAGAGCTAACGTGAACCACGAGCGTGGCCTGGCCCATTGAGGCGACAACACAGGCTTTGCAGACCTAGAGCTGTGGGGTCTAATCCTCGCTCTGAAACTCTCTGGTTCTGTGATTTCATGTAAGTGACAACCCCTTTAGCCTCATTGCCTCATCTATTGAATGGGAATAATCATGACTACAACACAATTATGCAGATTAAATAAAACAGAGCATGGAAATTACTTAGAATAAAGCTCTCAGAAAGTGGTTCCCATCATTTGTATTACATAGAGGGTGCCCCAAGAAACGTATATACATTTTAAGAAAGGAAAAAACGGTCTTAAAATTGCAATAATATATACTGGTGACAAAAGAGGAACGCAGGTCACACTGAGCCTCTCTTATGATGACAGAAGTCCAGCGGTCTCAAGTATTAACAAATTAAATACAGTTTTTTCTTAAAGTGTGTACACATTTTTTGGCACCCTCTTTATAGACATTTTGTAATACTTCCATTATCTGAGATCTTTTTACATCTGAGGGAGGGAAAAATGAGGTTCACAGCAGCCAAAGAAAAAAACACTGGGGCTCAGACTAAGGACTGGAAGAGAAAGAAGGTGCCGGACACGGTGGCTGGCTCACGCCTGTAATCCTCATACTCTGGGAAGCCCAGAGGGTGGATTGCCCTGAGCTCACAGGTTTGAGACTAGCTTGAGCAAGAGCGAGACCCCGTCTCTACTAAAAATAGAAAACCTAGTCAGGAGTTATGGCAGGCACCTGTAGTCTGAGCTGCTCAGGAGGCTGAGACAAGAGAATCACTTGAACCCAGGAGTTTGAGGTTGCTGTGAGCTATGACGACATGGCACTCTACCCAGGGTGACAAAATGAGACTCTGTCTCAAAATAAGAAAGAAAAAAGGTACCAGACTGGGCTACACTCCCCTTCCTGCTGCAAATCCTGAAAAACGCAGAGGAGGAGAGGGGTAAGAATGGCACAGACACTGACTTACAGCTCTGCTATAAACTCTAGTGTATTCTACGAGGAATGGAGACGACTTTCCTGGGAGAGGATGGCTGATCTAAGTGGATGAGGCCACCATAGCCCTGAAAGGAGGCGCCTTCCCAGGGCAGACAAGTGCGTATTGATGAAGCCAGAATTCACATGCACATCTGGTCACTATAGCACAGTCCGGGTAATCTGTGCACATCTGGTCACTATAGCAAAGTCCGGGTAATCTAGCCCTTGGTTCATTCAGAATTAAATATTGGTCGCTGCCCCTGCTCCTGCAGTCATGACGGTGGAGTCATAAAACGAGTCAGAAATGCACGCTGGCAGGTGGAGGACCCCACAGCACCGCCCTCCCTTACACGTCGTCCACCTGGATTTTCACACGGGTCAGAAGTGACGCGGATGCTGGGGGACAAGGAGAAGTCTCCAGCAGCCATCTCTGCCACCAGCTACAACGCCTGCTCCCCTGTCGCTGTGCTCTGGGGAGGGTCTTTCCCAGGGCTACACTAACCTACATTCTTCAAACAATTGATTTCTTTTCAAACCGAAACCTTCCAACACAGAAGAAGAGTTTTAACACAATTCAGTGAAAGCAGCCTATACCTTTCTTAAAAAAAACAAACAAAAAACTGCAACTGTGAAGACTTTTCAGTAAACTTAAATACTATACCACTAAAAATCCCACGCAGTGCTGTTGCCTAAGAAATGTCTGAGGCTGTACGAGAAGGGCCTGAGGGCTACACAGCAGGGCAGCTGAACAAGGCATCCGTGGGTCCCTGGACACACTCAGATCCAGTTCTTGGCCAGAATATGAAGGGGAAAGAACAGAACTTCAAAATATTCCTCCCACCTGTTGCATAAAACTGTGGCTGGTTCCAGTGTTTATTTGGCCTTCTCAGATTGTCAGCTCTGCATTGGAAAGGTCAATTTTTTTTCTCATTCACAAATTGTAGTGTTTAACAAAAATCCTTAAGAAAGCTCTGGTTGAATGAGGACCAGGGTTCACAGATGATGGAACCAAGTTTGGGAAGGAAAAATCTCATAGTCTTCCTCAGTCACTACAGCCCCATTTCATGGTGGTAAGTTCTTCAGTCCTTCTAATTTGAATCTTTCATGCTGATACAACAGGAGACATTTCTTCTAGAAATTAAGTGAACATCAAAAGCATGGACTCCATAAAGCAATACTCCATCGGCTATCCTCCTCAGATAATAACAACAATAATGTAATAAAGAGTTTGGAGAATGAGATGAATTTTTTTTTCCACCTGAATGTTCATTGCAGCCCAACTCACAACCATGAATTCTATAATTAAATGAGTTTAGCAAACATATTCTATATTCCCACCAAAGTTCAGATGTACTGCTAGCATATTAAAATTTTTCAGAAGCCCAGGACTCATAATGCCTACCTAGCCTAATTTTCAACCAGTGTCCTTCTCCTCGCCCTGTGCTTCTTATGAGCTTTTAAAATTTCTCCGTGAAATGCACAGCAGGAGACATTGCCTTCAATCTTAGCCCCAAGCTCTTTATTTTATCCTTGAGGAATCTAGAGGGACAGGACCTTGCAAAATTTTGTACGAGGAAGTCATCAAGCTACCTTGAACGAAAACATCAACAATTTTCTCATCAATTTACTTTTGGATTTTGTTACCCACCCTCTTTCCTAAAATACAGGGGCTCTTTAACAAATAGCTCACCATGTTGGATGAGCGCATTCCCAGACGACATTCAGGCCCATCTGAGATCACACCTTCCAATCAGGAGATGCCTGAGATGGCGCCTTCCAATCAGGAGATGCCTGAGATGGCGCCTTCCAATCAGGAGATGCCTGAGATGGCGCCTTCCAATCAGGAGATGCCTGAGATGGCGCCTTCCAATCAGGAGA
>CAUYTI010069343.1:0-14791 GCA_963575145.1 Galago senegalensis | reverse complement strand
GCCTATAGCTCAACCGGCTAAGGCACCAGCCACGTACACCTAAGGTGGCAGGTTCGAATCCCCAGCCCGGACCCGCCAAACAACAATGATGGCTGCAACCAAAAAATAGCCGGGCGTTGTGGCGGGTGCCTATGGTCCCAGCTACTTGGGAGGCGGAGGCAGGAGGCTTGCTTGAGCCCAGGAGTTGGAGGTTGCTGTGAGCTGTAATGCCATGGCACTCTACCCAGGGGGACAGCTTGAGGCTCTGTCTCAAAAAAAAAAAAAAAAAAAAAGGTCAGGAAGGTGGGGGTTGGGACATTCCCTTTCCTGGGTTGGACACTTTTGAAAGGGGACAGTGTCCCATTTAACTTTCCCAGGTGGGACAGAGTAGGAGGTTGATTCTTTTAGGTGAGTCCACCCTATTTGGGCAGAGTTTGACCCTATCAGGCATCACTAGTTTTTTTTTGTTGTTGTTTGTTTGTTTATTTGTTTTGAGACAGGGCCTCAAGCTATCACCCTGGGTAGAGTGCTGTGACATCACAGCTCACAGCAACCTCCAACTCCTGGGCTCAAGCAAGTCTCCTGCCTCCACCTCCCAAGTAGCTGGGACTACAGGTGCCCATCATAACACCTGGCTATTTTTTGGTTGCAGCTATCATTGTTGTTTTGGCAGCTCAGGCTGGATTCGAACCTGCCACCTTAAGTGTATGTGGCTGGTGCCTTAGCTGCTTGAGCCACAGGCACCAAGCCTTTTTTTTTTTTTTGACACAGAGACTCACTATGTCACCCTTCGTAGAATGCCATGGTGTCACAACTTACAGCAACCTCAAACTCTTGGGCTTAACTGATTCTCTTGCCTTAGCCTCCTGAGTAGCTGGGACTACAGATACCCACCACAACGCCTGGCTATCTTTGTTTTTTGCTGTTATTGTTGTAATTGTCGTTGTTTGGCAGGCCTGGGCTAGATTTGAACCCTCCAGCTCTGGTGTATGTGGCACCCTAGCCACTGAGCTACAGGCATCGAGCCATCAGGCATCTCTATTTCTTTTTCACAACTAAGGAAACTAGGCCTGCTGAAAGAAATTGATTTCCCCAAAGTCTCACCGGATTTAATAAGGGGAAGAGTTTCAATTTATACTCAAGTTTGTCTACCTCCAAACTGCTCTTCCCCTCCTACCCTGGCTGATTGCCTTCTGATTCAAGCTCCCTGTCAATGACAGAAAGAAAATGGACTTTTGGTCTGGTGCAGTGCCTCATGCCTATAATCCTAGCACTCTGGGAGGCTGAGGCTGGAGGATCCTTTGAGCCCAGAAGTTGAAAGTTGCAGTGAGCTATGATGATGCCACTGTACTCTAGATGTGAGGGAAAAAGAAACACTCTGGGCTCAGTGCCTGTGGCTCACGTGGCTAAGGTGCCAGCCATTTACACCTAAGGTGGTGGGTTCGAATCCAGCCTAGGCCTGCCAAACAATGATGGCTGCAACCAAAAAAAAAATAGCCAGGCGTTGTGGCGGGCACCTGTGGTCCCAGCAACTTGGGAGGCGGAGGCAGAAGACTCGCTTGAGCCCAGGAGTTGGAGGTTGCTGTGAGCTGTGATGTCACGGCACTCTACCCAGGGGGACAGCTTGAGGCTCTGTCTCAAAAAAAAAAAAAAAAGAAAAAGAAAAAGAAACACTCTGGTAGCGGTGCCAGTGGCTCAAAAGGGTAGGGCTCCGGCACCATATGCCAGAGGTGGCGGGTTTAAGCCCAGCCCCGGCCAAAAGAAAAGAAAAGAAAGAAAAAGAAAGACTCTGTCTCAAAAAAAAAAAAAAAAAAGAAAGAAAGAAAGAAAGAAAAGGGACTTTTGACATGAATGTTCCATTTCCCCAAATGGAGCACAGTTTCTTGGTGATGAGCTACGGGCATCATCTATTTCTTAACAAACCAGGGGGATTAAGCACAGTGCTGGGCTCATGTAGTTAATGGGTTAAAAACACTTGAAAACTAGCTGTTTCTTTTTTTTTTTTTGATAGTCTCATTATGTCGTCCTTGGTAGAGTGCGGTGGCGTCACAGCTCATAGCAACCTCAAACTTGGGCTCCATTGATTCTCTTGCCTCAACCTCCCAAGTAGCTATGACCACAGGGGCCCGCCACAACACCAGGCTATTTCTTTGTTGTAGTTGTTATTGTTTGGCAGACCCTGGCTGCGCCCTAGCTGCTGGGCTACATGCGCTGAGCCTTTTTTTTTTTGAGACAGAGCCTCAAGCTGTCCCCCTGGGTAGAGTGCCATGGCATCACAGCTCACACCAACTTCCAACTCCTGGGCTCAAGGGAGTCTCCTGCCTCTGCCTCCCAAGTAGCTGGGACTACAGGCATCCGCCACAATGCCCGGCTGTTTTTTGGTTGCAGCTATCATTGTTATTTGGCAGGCCCAGGCTGGATTCAAACCTGCCAGCTCAGGTGTATGTGGTTGGCGTCTTAACCCCTTGCGCCACAGGCACCGCGCCTTTTTTTTTTTTTTTTTTTTTGAGACAAAGTCTCATTCTGTCACCCAGGCTAGGGTACAGTGGTATCATCATAGTTCCCTGCAACTTCAAATCAACTTCAAGCCATCCTCCTGCCTCTGCCTCTTAAATAGCTGGGACTACAGGTGCCCGCCACCATAACTCGGTTATTTTTTTCTACTTGCAGTAGAGAGAGGATTTCACTCTTGCTTAGGCTGATCTTGAACTCCTGAGCTCAGGCAATCCAGCCACCTCAGCTTCCCAGAGTGCTAGAATTACAAGCATGAGCCACCACTCCCAGCCCTGAAAACTAGTTGATTTAAAAACAAACAACTCAAAGCACCAGCACGTACCTTAGACTGTCTGCTCTTGATGGAATCCCTAGATAAAATAAATAATTATCATCTCCATTTTACAGATGAGGTAAGCAAAGCTCAGAGCACTGGGTTCAAGGTCTCGCAGCTGGGCTCACACTCACTGTAGGCATGATTTAACAGGTATCTCAGGACACTTGAAGTGCAAGTTGTCTTTGCAGGCAGCCTCACAGAGGTCAGGCACCCTATTTTTGCTCATGGTTCTATGTTGATCTGGTGCTATGCTCACCTACTAGTGAGAAGGCAAGCTTGATCCCTACAGCCAAATAAACTCCGTGCAGTCCTGAAAGTTGGAGGCGACTTTCTGGAGATTCGGTTGCAGTCCTGAATACCTAGCCAAGTACCCTGTGCCAGTGAGTGTCACTCTGGGCATTTCCAGCCCCAGGAAAGGACTGGTCAGAAGGGTCAGGCTGGAATCCAGCTAAGCAGAAAGGCCTGGCAGCTGACACCAAGCACAGAGGCAGATAGGTCAGGCCTGGTGGGATAGGGCCATGCTGTTTACATAAACGGACCAGGTCTGCTGTTCAGGGGATCAGAGATTTGGCCAGAAGGACTGGAACGGGCAGGGTGGGGGAGCAAGGCTGCTTGCTCTCTACCCTGTTACCTACCTTCAGCCAAGTGTAGGCAGCTGTGAGCCCACAGATTCTGGCGTAGGGAAAAGGTGGTTGGTGGCCTGCAGATGGAGACGGCCAGATGGCCACCCAGTGACCAACTACACCTGTTTGATCCTTTTATTATGACACTTCCATCCTAATTACAGAGTTATCTTGTGATCATAATAGAAAAATTCAGGACTACCAAAAGCCCCACAAAATAAAAATTGCCTATAGTGGAGACTTTTTTTTTAACTGTATAATGTACTAAAGTTAAAAAGCAAATACTCTAGCCTCTCCATTCCCATCTCTTCTCTCCCCCATACACACAGAGGACCTCATGGTGGCAGTTTGACAGCAGCAATGGGTGACATTCTTTCTCTCTTCTCTTTCCTTTGGAGGGAACCATGCAGTGATTCTCCCAAGAAGGGAAGCAAAACTTGGTCTATGCTGATGGAAAACATAAATGGCCCTTTCCCTGTAACTCCTTTTAAATATGTCAGTGGCAAGGTGCTCTGTATGGGAAGTGTCCTGGCTCTGTCCACTCTGGACCCTTCTGGCCACCCTTGCATTCTTCCTCCAGCAAGACCAGAGAACAGGCTCGGCACTTGTAGCTCAGCAGCTAGGGACCCAGCCACATACACTGGAGCTGGTGGGTTTGAACCCAGCCTGGGCCTGCCAAACAATGACAACTACAACCAGAAAAAAAAAAAAGTGCTGGGCACTGTGGTGGGCGCCTGTAGTCCTGGCTACTCGGGATGCTGAAACAAAAGGATCGCTGAGTCCAAGAGTTTGAGGTTGCTGTGAGTTGTGACACCACGGCACTCCACTGAGGGCGATGTAATGAGACTCTGTCTCAAAAAAAAAAAAAAAAAAAAAAACAACAAAAAACCAGAGACAAGGCCTCTGGGATTTGATTTCACAGCAATCAGGAGGTTTTGCTGCCCTCCAGACATGTCCTGTCAGATCACGGATACCTGAAATTCCATCATTAGAATGTCAGACCTTAACCAGAAAACTTCATTTTCCCTGAAAATACAACTCCCTTATGAGGGCTGTGAATACTTTAAGAGTGTGGAACAGTAAAAAATGAGTTATAATGTTTTTTCCTGAGGACATGGTTTGGATTTTTTTTTAATTATATTTATGGGTGTGTTCTTGTTCTGGTTATAAAAGTAATATATTCCTTTTTTGGTAGAAGATGTAGAAAAAGAGAAAAGTAAAAATGAGAAAATAAAGACAATATTTGCTCATAAATTATCACCCAGGAATAACCACTACTATCATACTGATATAAAAATATTCTAGTCTTTTTTTTTTTTTTTGAGACAGAGTCTCACTATGTTGCCCTCGATAGAGTGCCAGGGCCTGATAGCTCACAGCAACCTCAAACTCTTGAGTTTAAGTGATTCTCCTGCCTCAGCCTCAAGATTGAGTAGCTGGAACTACCGACACCTGCCACAATGCCTGACTATTTTTTGGCAGTTGTCATTGTTGTTTAGCGGGCCTGGGCTGGGCTTGAACCCACCAACCTCAGTGTATGTGGCCCACGCACTACTCACTGAGCTATGGGCGCCAAGCCTCTAGTCATTTTTCTATGTAAATTGTATAGTACATACACAAACACATTCCTACATACACATATAAATGACGACAAAGTGGCCCTTCACTTTTTTTGTTTTATTTATTTATTTTTTTAGAGACAGAGTCTCACCTTTGTCACCCTTGGCAGAGTGCTGTCGCATCACAACTCACAGCACCCTCCAGCTCTTGGGCTTAGGCGATTCTCTTGCCTCAGCCTCCCGAGTAGCTGGGACTACAGGCCCCTGCCACAATGCCGAACTATTTTGTTGTTGTTGCAGTCTGGCTGTGGCCTGTTTCGAACCCACCACCCTCCGTACACGGGGCCGGTGCCCTACTCACTAAACCTCAGGCACCACCCTGAACTTTCCTTTACTACTGTATCATGTCATTAAAGGTTCTTTGAGCATACAATTTTTTTGTTGTTTTTGTTGAGACAGAGCCTCAAGCTGTCACCCTGGGTAGAGTGCTGTGTCTTCACAGCTCACAGCAATCTCTAGCTCCTGGCTTAAGCAATTCTCTTGTCTCAGCCTCCCAAGCAGCTGGGACTACAGGCGCTCACCACAACACCTAGCTATTTTTTGGTTGTAGTTGTCATTGTTTGGCAGGCCGGGGCTGGATTTGAACCCATCAGCTCTGGTGGATGTGGCTGGCACCTTAGCCGCTTGAGCTACAGGCACCGAGCCTGAGCATATAATTTTAATACATGCATGCATAATTATAGAGATATACTCAGTTATGGGTAACCTCTCCCCTCACGGCTGGACATATAAGTTGTTCTAATCCTTCTCCACTGTGTCCAGTGCTGTAGTGAATAGCCTCTATAGAAATGCTGAGAGCAGGTTTTAATCATGGGATTGGGGAGCACACACAGGAATGCCAATGTCTGGGGCAGAGAGACAATGAACAGAGAGCATCATTCACCCAGGAAACCCACAGAACACGGAGACCGAGGGCACCCCAACCTTCCAGGGTTGCACAACATGGCCTGCAGCTGGCCCTCATTGAGTGGCATGTGAGTTGTGACAGGCAGGTGCTGTTTTCTGGGCAGATTAACTGTGTCAGTGCCGTCTTCCCTCTATAAAAATAGCTCTCGTTCTGCCATGGATGGACAGTCTGCCCTGCTCTCTCTGAGGGCGAGCCGTGTCCACCGCCCCCATAGGCACTCCCTTGCACTGCTGTGGCATAGGAACTAACACACACCCTGGCCACAACTGCCTGGGCCAAGGTTTAGCCTGACACAAAGGCAGTCATTTGCTGGCTGGATATGTGGGCAGGGCACCCTAATATTAAGACTGACTCCTGGGGATATTCTGCATAAGAGAGTGACTTACCAAGCCAGCCAGACTCTTGCTCACCAGGGCGCTGGATAACCAGAGGACCATAAGTGGACTGGAGGTGAGGGCACAGAAGGGGAAGGTGGTGGGCTGGAGTCATGACGTGGAAGCTGGGAAGTAGCAGAAGACATTAGGCAAAGAGAGTCCCCAAATGGCCTTGGCTTGAGCTTCTAAGAACTCCAGAAAGGGGCTCCTGTCCTCCAGGAGGGCTGTTCTTTGCTGAGGATCCTCCCTGGCTTCCTACCTTCCCTGCTCAGCTTTATGATAAAGACTCATCACTGGGCAGCGCCCGTAGCACAGTGGTTATGGCACCAGCCACGTACACTGAGGCTGGAGGGTTTGAACAAGACCTGAATCAGCTAAACAACAATGACAACTGCAACAACAACAAAAAAATAGCCAGGCATTGTGGCAGGTGCTTGTAGTCCCAGCTACTCGGGAGGCTGAAGCAAGAGAATCACCTAAGCCCAAGAGTTTGAGGTCACTGTGAGCTGTGATGTCACAGCACTCTACCGAGGGCAACATAGTGAAATTCTGTCTGGAAAAAAAAATAAAAAAGAGTCATCACTGGAGGTAAAAATAGTGCAGCCAGCAGGGAGCCTCACTGCATGTGTACGGAGAGCACTTCACAGTTTATATGATGCTTTCCTAGGCATTCTCTCACCAGAGCACCCTAGAAGGGAGAACACCTCCTCTCCACTTTGTACGTGAGGAAACCGGTGATCAGAGA
Source organism: Galago senegalensis (assembly GCA_963575145.1). Classification (NCBI taxonomy): domain Eukaryota; kingdom Metazoa; phylum Chordata; class Mammalia; order Primates; family Galagidae; genus Galago; species Galago senegalensis. The sequence continues at coordinate 7,714 of CAUYTI010069343.1, read as the reverse complement.
GGACAGTGAGGAGCAGAAACGCAGAGCCAGATTTGCCCACCTCACATCCAGGCTGTTCTCATCACACCAAGCAGCTTCTCCTCCCCTCCTGAAACATGTCCTTGCTGTGCTGTGGTACCACCGTTACTATCCTTCTCTGTTCGAAGGTGAACTGGCCTTAGTTTGCCTCATGTGTTTCAACTTGTCTACTCAGGTCAATCAATGCTTGGGGGCTGGACTCATAGCTTTTCCTATCTATAATGCCTAGCACTTGTGAGCATACAGTAGGTGCTCAATAAGTGCTGATGGTTCCAAATGCAGTTTTGCAAAGCGCAGAGGTCCACACCCCACCATAGTATAGCTTTGGACTCTGCAGATTTGAAAACCTCCCCTGGCAGGCTGATCGCAGTCTAGTTTGAAAATCACAGACACACGTATAAAGGATGTTTATCCAGTCCTCTCACCTCTCAAGAAGGACGCAAAGATATGTAAATGTGAACTCAGAAGGAAGCAAAGATATGTAAATGTGCAACCAGACAGAATGTCATAAATACCAGGCACAAAAGCTGAAGAATTCTTAGAGAAACTCTTACCTCCCTCTGCACCTATGCACACTTCCTTTACACTTAATTCTTTTATTTACTTATTTATTTATTTTTAGAGGTAGAGTCTCACTCTGTCACCTCAGTAGAGTGCTGTGGCGTCCCAGCTCACAACAACCTACAGCTCTTGGGCTTAGGCGATTCTCTTGCTTCAGCCTCCTGAGTAGCTGAGACTACAGGCACCCACCACAAAGCCCGGCTATTTTTTGGTTGTAGTTGTCATTGTTGTTTGGCAGGCCTGGGCTGGGTTCCAACCCACCAGCTCCAGTGTATGTGGATAGCGCCCTAGCTGCTGAGCCACAGGTACTGAGCCCCTTTACATCTAATTCTAAGGAGCTTGGTCACTTGGTTTCTCAGCCCACAGTCCATTGGAAGCATGAATAGGAACAGTTATGAAAAACCATGAAGTAGTCCTGGCGTGGTGGCTCATGCCTGTAATCCCTACACTCTGGAAGGCCAAGGTGGGTGGATGGTCTGAGTGAGAGCCAGACCCCGCCTCTAAAAAATAGCTGGGTATTGGGGCAGGTGCCTATACTCCCAACTACCTGAGAGGCTGAGGCAAGAGGATCATTTGAGCTCAGGAGTTTAAAGTCGCTATGAGCTAAGACACCATCACACTCTACCAAGAGTGACCTAGTGAAACTCTGTCTCAAAGAAAAACGGTTATGAAAAAAAGTCAAATTATGTACAATGGGAATATGTACGATCAGCGGTGCCTGTGACTCAGTGGGTAGGGCATTGGTCATGTGCACCAGGCCTGGTGGGTTTGACCCAGCCCTGTCCTGCTAAAAACAACAAAAAGGCTCGGCGCCTATAGCTCAACCGGCTAAGACGCCAGCCACGTACACCTAAGGTGGCGGGTTCGAATCCCCAGCCCGGGCCCGCCAAACAACAATAACGGCTGCAACCAAAAAATAGCCGGGCGTTGTGGCGGGTGCCTGTAGTCCCAGCTACTTGGGAGGCTGAGGCAGGAGACTCGCTTGAGCCCAGGAGTTGGAGGTTGCTGTGAGCTGTAATGCTACGGCACTCTACCCAGGGGAGACAGCTTGAGGCTCTGTCTCAAAAAAAAAAAATAGTAGCTGGACGTTGTGGTGGGCTCCTGTAGTCCCAACTACTTGGGAGGTTGAGACAAGAGAATCTCTTAAACCCAAGAGTTTGAAGTTGCTGTGAGCTTTGATGCCACAGCGCTATACTGAGGGCAACAGAGTGAGATTCTGTCTCAAAAAAAAAAAAGGAAAAGAAAAAGAAATATATACAATCCATGGGTCAGGTACAGTGGCTCACGACTATAATCCCAGCACTGTGGAAGGCCCAGACAGGATTGTTTGAGGCCAGGAGTTTGAAACTGATCCGGGCAACATAGTGAAACACCAACTCTACCAAAATAGAAAAAATTATCCACTACATTACCATGAACTGATTAAAAGAAAAAAAAAAGCTGCCTGCCTGTAGTCCCAGCTTGAGCCCAGAAGTTCAAGGTTGCAGTGAGTTATGATCACACCACTGTACTTTAACCTTTAACAAGACTCTGTCTCAAAAACAAAACAAAACCACAAAAAAAACCCATAAAACAAAAATCAAAATTGATTAAGGTGCTTAAAGGGAAAAGTTCCACCTACTTTGAAAATTTACTGTGTGCTAAAAAGGACCCCAGGCTTCCCCTCTGTGGTCTGGCGTTGCCAATCATGCCTGTAACAACTGCCTCATCACACTGCACTGACAGGGTCTGTCCCTCAGACTTGTGTGTTGTGTAGTAGTTAGCAGCATGGATTTTTTTATTTTTACTTTTTTTTTAAGAGACAGAGTTTCACTCTTTTGCCCTCGGTAGAGTGTGTGGTGTCACAGCTCACAGCAACCTCCTCTTGGGCTTAAGCAATTCTCTGCCTCAGTCTCCCAAGTAGCTGGGACTACAGGTGCCTGTCATAATGCCTGGCTATTTTTTGTTGCAGTTTGGCTGGGACTGGGTTTGAACCCGCCACTCTCAGTATATGGGGCTGGCGCCCTACTCACTGAGCCACAGGTACTGCCCAGCAACATGGATTTTAGAGCCAAGTTTACTGAATTCAAATCCTGGCTCTACCATCATGGAGTTGTGTGACCTTGGATAATTTACTTAACCTCTCTGTGTTTATTCCTTAGCTGTCATATGAGGATAAAATAGCATAAACCTTTGGCTCAGGTACATGTGAGTAATGAGTCTTATTCTGCTGTTTCCCCACCTGTCCCCTCACCCCTTACTCTTCAAGGAGGCCCAACACTACCTAGGAGCTTGTCAAGAATGGAAATATGAAGGCTGGGCTCAGTGACTCTCATCTGTAATCCTAGCACTCTGGGAGGCTGAGACAGGCAGATTACTTGAGGTCAGCATTTCAAGCCCAGCCTGAATAAGAGCGAGGCCCCATTTCTGCTAAAAATAAAAAAAATTAACCAGGTGTTGTGGCAGATACCTGTAGTCCCAGCCAATGGGGAAGCCGAGGCAAGAGGATCGCTTTAGCCCAAGAGTTTGAGGTTGCTGTGAGCTATGATGACATCACAGTACTCTCCCCAGAGAGACAAAGTAAAACTCTATCTCAAAAAAAAAAAAAAAAAGAATACAAATATCAGATCCAGAACTATTAAATTAGAACCAGTATCTTAAGATTTTATGTGCATGTTAGAGTGTGTGAGAAGCCTTTAGTAAACACTGTCAAATGAATGAAATTAGGCATTTTATATACAAACGTCCCAGGAGCATCAACAAGACAGGGAAGAGGGGAACTTGATACCAGGAGAGAGACAGTTGGGGAAGCTGGAGCCTCAGAAGGATGTGGCTTGGCCACTTTCCCAGCTGTCTCACCTTGGGATTCAGTATCCTCACCTGTGAAATGGAGCAGCTTATGCCTGCCCTACAGGGCTGTGAAGAGCGTGAGAGAAGGAGCCTGAACAGGGTGGCCCCTCAGGTTGTCATCAGGGCAGGCTCACAGCCCCTCACCCAAAGCCCTGGGGCCAGAGCTTTGCTGAGAAGTCCCACAATGCATGTGCTGACGCTACACAACACCCAGCAGGGTCTGGGCAGTGCCCTTAATTAAACACTGCAAATTGGTGCAGCAAAAGGTATGAGCAGTAAGAGACATAATAAAGATGTAAAATAAAATAACCTCATGCCAGGTCCGGTCAGCTTTGTGGCCAAATGAATTTATAACAAACTTAAGGGGGGAAAAGTTTTACTTTTTAGAGTTTTTGGATTTCAGAATTGCGGATAAGGAAGTATGAACTTGATGACAGAAAAGGAAAGACGGGCCTGGCAAGGTGGCTCATACCTGTAATCCCAGTACTCTGGGAGGCCGAGACAGGCGGAGCTCACCAGTCTGGACCCAGTCTGAGCCAGAGTGAGACCCCTATCTCTAAAAATAGACGGTGTCATAGTGAGTGCCTAGTAGTCCCAGCTACTCGGGAGGCTGAGACAAGGGAATTGCTTGAGCCCAAGAATCTGAGGTTGCTGTTAGCTATGATGTCTACTGAGGGTGACAAAATGATACTCTGTCTAAAAAAAAAAAGAAAGAAAAGAAAAGAAAGAAAAGGAAAAAAAGGCTCTTGGTGGGGCTGGTGAGGAGACACTGCCCAACTTGGAGCAGGGATGCAGGGAGAGGGCTGAGCAGTTATTTGCCTCCAGGGGCAAGTCCACAGGCAGAAGAAGGGGGAGAAAGTGAGCCAGCAGAGGCCTTTGAGACCGGAGGGACCCTGACACTCGGCAGCAGGAAGTTGCCAAGGTTAGGGTCTGAGAAAGAGCGTGACCTAATCAAAGACAGAGAGCAACAGATTTGTCAGGCTTGCAAACAAACAGGAAGAGGGCATCCTGGAGTTACCCTTTCCCCTGGCCCTACTCGAGTTTCTCAGCCTGAGAGGAAGAGTGGACACACTGCCCCTGCCAAATATACACAGGAAAAGGTTTTAGTATTCTACCAGACTGTCAGGGACAATTGAGAGTCTTATCTAGTGCACAGGCACATGTAAAATTACAATAATATCAACAAAAATAAACATAAGAGTTCTATGGCCAGATGCCCTGAACATGCTCTTGCTAATTTTTTTTTTCCTTTGGTCTCTAATTCTTATGGCAGCCCTATGAGTATGAATTTTATTCTATTTTACAGAGGAAGACACTGAGGTTTAGGTCACCTAAGAAAGGCCAGAGTCAAATGGTTGCTTCAGCTAATGCCAGTGCCTGACTGCCCTCCATTAAACCACACTACTAGGCCAAAGCTCACAGGATGACAGAGGCCAAGGCAAGGAAGAGACAAGTCGGAAGGCTGAGATCTGGAAGAAAGAGCATGTCCTACAACCTCAGAAGCCCCTGGTTTACACCTTGGCTATGCCTTCAACTTTTCTGTGTCCTTATGCTTTAGGTATTTCACTTATAAACATCAGAGAGTTTTAATTTGTCCTTCATCCATTCCGACAATCTTTATCTTTTAATGGGAGCATTTAGTCCATTTATATTTAATGTAATTACAAATATATATGGGGTTATCTCTACTCTGTGCTTTCTATTGGGTCCATCTGTTCTATTTTCTTTCCCTTTTTTTGCAATTTTTGGCTGGGGCTGGCTTTGAACCCACCATCTCTGGCATATGGGGCCTTGCCCTACTCTTTTGAGCCACAGGCACCACCCCACTGGTTCTATTTTCTCTCCTTTCCCCCCCTTTTTAGAGGTTTATTATGTTTTGGTGGTGGTAAGAACTGCTATTGAATTTTTCCCTCTATTAATTGGGAGGTTACATACCTTTTGCTGTTTAACCTTGTCCTTAACTCAATGTTTTGAGGATTGAGTGTGTTTGTGTGTGTGCATATATAAACACTTTGTATATCTATAAAATTTTTGTACCACTAGTCCCATAGCTTTTGATGACCTTAAAAAAGAACAGCAACAAAAGCAGAGAGATAGGAATCCTAAGAAAGAACCAAAAAGAGATATTAGAAATAAAAAGAACAACAACAACGGGCAGTGCCTGTGGCTCAGTGAGTAGGGTGCCAGCCCCATACACCGAGGCAGAGTGTCCACGCTTCCTTCAGTTTGAACCCAGCCCTGGCCAAGCTGCAAAAACAACAACAACAAAATATCCAGGCATTGTGGCAGGCACCTTGTAGTCCCAGCTACTCAGGAGGCTGAGGCAAGAGAATCGCCTAAGCCCAGGAGCTGGAGGTTGCTGTGAGTTATGATGCCGTGGTACTCTACCGAAGATGAGATAATAAGACTGTGTCTCTAAAAAACCCCCCCAAACCCAAGATTTTTGGAGTTTTGGTGTTAGGCAAGCCTGGGTTGAAACCCTGGCTCTGGGACATTCTGGCTGTGTGTTCCTGCCTGGCTGCTTTCTCCTTAGCCTCAGTTTCCCTGTCAGTAAAACATGGATGATGAACCCCACCACACAGCTTATTGTGACCATTCAGTGAGCTAGGAGTTGCTAAGTGCCCCGCCCAAAGGCACAGAAAGGGGCTCAATGAATGTTTGTCCCCTTCCCTTCTCCAGACTTTGCCTCTCTGTGTCCAGGGAGAATTGGCCCTGGGTGGAGGCTGCCCTAGAGCCTGGCTGCATAGCTTGGCCTGACCTTAGGAAACCTTCCCAGAAGGAATATCTCTGGAATGAGATGTTCCCAGGGTACAACTGGTCTGCAGCATCATCACCGGACAGCACAGCCTCTGTCTGGGAAATGAGAGATTATTGGGAAATTCTACTGAAATAGGGGAGGGGGTGGGTCATAAAGATCAGTGCCCCAGGGGAGCCCAGAGAAGTGGGGAGGATTGCCCAACAGTGTGTGTCTCCAGTTCTGTCCAGGAAGAGGGGTCTGACCAGAGCGTGGTGGCCTCCCCTTCTGGGAGGCAGGTGTGTCCTCTTGGAGAGCAGAGCAATGACTCACCAGACTGCCACAGCTTGTTATAAATATCCCCCGAGACACCTAACTCCCTCAGCCCTGATTCTATATTAGCACAAGCTGTGCTCTCCATAATTCCATAATTAATTAGGTTTCCTAGGCACCTCAAGACTGAAAGAGGGTGCCCCAACTTGTGGACATAAATATTACAAACGACATGGCAGTTCCCCGCCCCCAATGTCAATCAAAAAAATCAATGTGTTCTCTCTCTCTCATATCTATTTCTTTATTTACAAATCAGCATTGGGTGAATTCTGCCAGGTGAGGGTCAGCCAAATATCTCCTATTTGAGTAATTCTAAAATGTCAGATATGGATCCAGTAATCAAAACTAACCTCACTCTCATTTCCTTAACAAGAGACACCATATATTGGACACCTACTATGTGTTAGTCACTGTCTCTCATACATTATTTAATCCTTTAAACCTGCCCTGTCCAATAAGGTAGTCACTAACCAAATGTGACTATTGAGCACTTGAAAAGTGGCTAGTGTAACTGAGGAACTAAATCTTTTTTTTTTTCTGAGACAGAGCCTCAAGCTGTTGCCCCGGGTAGAGGGCTATAGCATCACAACTCACAGCAACCTCCAACTCCTGGGCTCAAGAGAGTCTCCTGCCTCCGCCTCCCAAGTAGCTGGGACTACAGGCGCCTGCCACAATGCCCAGCTATTTTTTGGTTGCAGTCATCATTGTTGTTTGGCAGCCCGGGCTAGATTCAAACCCGCCAGCTCAGGTGTATGTGGCTGGAGCCTTAGCTGCTTGAGCCACCAGTGTCAAGCTGGAACTAAATCTTTTATTTAATTGTATTTTAAATTTAAATACTGGGGCAAAGAGAGGTGGCTCACACCTGTAATCCTAGCACTCCGGGAGGCCGAGGCAGGAGGATTGAGACCAGCCCAAGGGAGAGCAAGATCCCATTTCTACTAAAAATAGAAAAACTATCCCAGGATTGTGGCAGGCACCTGTAGTCCCAGCTTCTTGGGAGCTAGGGCAAGAGGATCGCTTGAGCCCAAGAATTTGAGGCTGCTGTGAGCTATGATGATGCCACAGCACTCTACCCAAGGTGACAGAGGTTTTTTGTTGTTTTTTTTTTTTTTGAGACAGAGCCTCAAGCTGTTCCCCTGGGTAGAGTGCCGTGGCATTACAGCTCACAGCAACCTCCAACTCCTGGGCTCAAGCGAGTCTCTTGCCTCTGCCTCCCAAGTAGCTGGGACCACAGGCGCC
>CAUYTI010069342.1:0-73898 GCA_963575145.1 Galago senegalensis | reverse complement strand
ACAGGTGAATCTTTCTAAGAGTAGAATGTGAACGTTTTAAAGCAATAACTGAGAAAATGACATGAAGGCTGTGTTGACCAGTTTGATGGAAGTATTTCAGAATGCATGTGAAAGCCCCACACTGTACCCCAGAAGTGCATTAATGTACATAGTTACCATTCAATAAAAATAAAATAAAATTAAAAATTTAAAAAATTTAAAAAATTGTTTTATCACATTTGCTTAATATACCTCTTTGCTGTTAAAATTTGTATAAGAAATAAAACGTCCAAACACAGACAAAGCTCTACCAGCAATAGGCTTTCCTGCCCCAGTGTTTGAGTGATAAGCACCCTTATTAAGTGTGGATACATCTTTGCCTTTTAAGTTACTCGATTTTACCACATAGGCATATGTCCATAAATAATGCATCTTATTGTTTGGAGTGTTTTAAATTTTTATATAAATGTTTCTATTATTGAATTTATCTTCCTACAACTCGCTTTTTCCATTAAACACATATGGTGAGATTTATTCATATGTATACACGTAGATACAGTTAATTCATTTTAACTATTGTACAATATTCATTGTATAAATAAAACCAGCTTATCTCTCCAGTTCCCTACTAAGGGGCAGTTAATGCTGCTTTCACTTTTCCATTTTTATAAACAGCACTGCAATGAAAATCTTGGTGCATGACCCCTTGTGCACATGTGTGAGAGCTTTTTTAAGGAGTAAAGCAGAAATAGAATCTCAAAACTTCAGTGTATATGCATTCCCATCATTACTATTAATTAAATATTATTTTCCAAAGCGGTTGTAACAATCTGCTCCTGCTAGCATTATCTTAGTTTTGTTGCCCTACATTTTTATCATATTTGGTGATAACAGACTTATTGTCCTTCTTATCTCTTGGGATGAAATGGTTCGGTGTGTATTCTCTATATCTCAGTGTAGTTGAATGCCTTTTCATATATTTTTGAAATCTTCCAGTTTTCCCTTCTTGAATTGCTTTTTCATATCCTTTGCCCATGTTCCATTGGGCTGTTTTTCTCTTCCTTAATCATATAGAGAAGTGTCTCTGCATTCTGAATACCATTCCATTCTCAACTCTATAAATGGAAACTATCGTCACTCTTTGTGGGTTGCTGTTTTGCTCTGTTTGTGAAATATTTTGTCATGAACAGATTTTTAATGTAATGAAGCCAAATTTATCACTATTTCTTTGTTTTAATTTGTTGTTTAAGAAATCTCTCTTACCTGAAGTCAAAAAATGTTCTTCTAGATTCTTCCTTGAAGATGGGCAGGCCGGCACTCACCTGTATCCCAGCTACTCAGGAGGCTGAGGAAAGATCACTTGAGCACTGGCATTCAGGGCTGCAGTGAACTATGATCACACTACTGAACTCGAGCCGCGCCAACAGAGTGAGACCCTGTCTCTGAAAAGAAATAATAAATATTTTACATTCTTTCTTGAAAACTTTAAAGTCTTGCTTTCACATTTAGTGTTCAACCTGCTGCAGTTTATTTTTGTGCATCACATGAAGTCTAACATCCTTTTCTCCATGGACAGCCAGTTGTGGTTGCCTTATTTACTGAGCAGCCCAACTTCTCCCGGTGGGTTTATAAAGCCACTCTGCCTTATGCGAAGTTCTCACATAGAGATCTTTCTCTACGTCTGCGTCAAGGCTCTGGATTCTTCTCCACTGATCCTATTTCAAGTTTACCCCTAGCAGAGTGAGGGTCTTCTGTTCCTCCTCTTTCCTGCTCCTATACTTTATTCTTTACTTCTTTCTATAAAAAAAATATTTTAGGTCCTTCTCTGTCCTTTTACTTTGGTATAATACTTTGGTCATCTTGTAAAGTCCTATAAAACTAAATTGCATATATTAATTAGAGAATTGCCACCGTAATACTGTCTTGCAAATCTTCTCTCCATGTACTTTACACCTCTTTTAGGTCCTTCAGTAGAATTTTATCATTATCTTCATAAAAATGTACTTTTTTGTCAGATATCTCTTTAGGAACATTTACTACATTTTACGGGAGGTATAAAGATACATTGCTAATTTTATACTTACTCTTGCCTCAAGGAATCGTTTAGTTGTACTGATCTAGTACAACTACATTGTTGTACTATAGTTTGTAAGTCCTAAGTTTTTCTTTTTTTTTTTTTTTTTCAGTTTTTGGCCGGGGCTGAGTTTGAACCCACCACCTCCGGCATATGGCGCTGGCGCCCTACTCCTTTGAGCCACAGGCGCCGCCCCATACATTTTTCTATATAGAAAATTATATCATCAAGAAAAATGATATTTTTTGCTTTCTTTTTGATCTTTTCACATCTAAATTTTTTTAAATTAATTTATTTGTCCTACTCCACTGGTTAATATTTACATTAAATGAAGTGCCACCATATTTTAATGAAGTACAATATTTATTTATCTATTTTTTTTTTCTTTTGAGACAGTCTCACTGTCAGTACAGGTCACAGCAAACTCAAACTCTAGTGCTTAAGCGATTCTCTTGCCTCAGTCTCTCAAGTAGCTGTGAGTACAGGCACCCATCAAAACACCCAGCAATTTTTTCTTGTTGTTGTAGTTGATTTTTTGTTTTTGTTGTTTAGCAGGCCCAGGCTGGGTTCGAACCCACTAGCCCTGGTGCATATGTCTGGCACCCTAAGCACTGAGGTGTGGGCACTGAGCCAGAAGTACAATGTTTAAATGAAATGATGATAGCAAGCTTCATTTACAAGGGTTTTAGGTAGAGCTTCTAAGGTTCCCCCATTAAGTATAATATTTGCTGTAAGTTTTTGGTTGGTATTCTATATCAGGTTAAGGAAGTTTCTTCCTCCTCCAATTTCAGTATAAATTTATGGGTTGCTTGGTTTTTCACCCTGCATGAGTACTCGTTTTTACCAAGTAATGTTCTGAATCTGTTGAGATAATTGCTTTTCATTTTCAATCTGTTCATATGGTGAAAAAAAAAATAATTTTGTCTAAATTTTAATTGTTCTGGCATTTCTAAGACAAGCCCCACTTTATCCTACTATATACATTAATACATTGTTGGATTTGTTTAGTTAATATTTTATTTATGACTTTGCGTCATTCTCACAGACAAAATTAGCTAGTAGTTTTCCTCTGTCGTACTGAAGTTCTGAAAGCTTCAGTTTCAGATTTTTATTAGCCACCTGGCAATAAAAATGTAGAGCATTTCCATTTTTCTATTCTCCAGAATAGAGTTTTTGTGAAACAGTAATTGTATCTTTCTTAAATTGTAGCACTTGCCGGTAAAGCCATGGAATCTGATGAATTTTATCTGGGTTTATTTTTAACTACTCATTAAATTTTTGTAATAGTTAAACAAAGCTATTCATCTTTTCCTTCCTCATTTTGGTCAATTTACTCATTTTTCTAGAATTTTATTTTTTTAACCAAAGCTTTTCAATCTATCCCCATATAGTTTCCGGATACACACACATATCCAGTAGGTAAGTTTTTTATTCCCTGTTTTATGCCTTGTCGCTCATGTCTATGCTGCTTTTGCCAGTAGTCTTATTCCAAGTGTTCCTGTTTTGTCTTTTTAAAAATCTAATGTTTGGTTTTATTGACACTAATTATTGTTTCCTTTTTTCTATTTAATGAATTTTCACTTTGTTTCCTTCATATTTTCTTTACTCTCTTTAGACAAATTGCATATTAATTTCTAGGGTTGGGGTTTTCCAAATAAAGCAGAGATTATAAAAGCAAACTCCAAATTCCAGGGGGGCGATGGCAAGGGCTTGTGATTTCTGGGGGAGACAGCAGCCAGCTTTCTGGTCCCTCGCCTTCTGCATTTCCTTCTCTTCTCCACCTGTTGGCTGAGTCAATTGTTTTTAAGGCTGTCTTTTAACTTAAACTGAACATGCTTAAGAGCCTTGGCTTGAATTTAAACAGCGGTCTCAGTTTTACCGCCCTTTGTACTTCATTTATGATTTTACATCATTTTCACAAATGAAACGAGCTAGTCATTTTCCTCTGTGGCATTGCAGTTCTGAACGCTTCACTTTCACATTTTTACTAAACTCATGGAACAAGTGTCAGAGAATTTCCTTTTTTCTATTCTCTACAAGAGTTTGTATAAGAAAGTAATTGTATCCTAAGCATGTAGCGCTTGCTTGTAACACCTTTTAAGGCCACCTTTTAACTTAAACTGAAAATGCTGGTGGGTCTCGGCTGTAGGTGGCAATCACAGTGTTCCCCCCCTTGCGAGCGGACCCAAGGTTATCTCCTCTCCTGACTCCATCTAGGTATGATAGCCCCAGCCTCTGGCTTCCCAGGGACCACCATGCTCCCCCTACCCCAAGCAAGATTAGCCTCCCTCAGTTGCCATTCAGGTTCCCAGTTCACTCTTCAATTTTTAGATACAGGAGAATTCAGTTTCTTTCCTGGGGTCTCAGATATCTAGTAATTTTTGTCACTGTTGTCCTTGTTAGGTTTTCCCACTTTCTAGATATTTGTAGCAAAAGCATGTTTCCATTATCCTAGCTGATCATCTCCCTCCAACAGAAAGTTTTCAATGTAGATTTTAAGACAGGTGGACTCAATATTTTGATAAATTATATTTCTGTTCTTATAGATTATATTGATAATTGTTGCCAAGTATAAAGCATGCAACATAGGGCCAAGGCATTTCACGTATATCCTATCTAGTTTGCATATCAACTGTTTTATAGATAAAGAACCAAAGGACTGAGCACGGGGTGGTGGGATGTTCTTAAATTATTTTGTCCCAAATCACAATTACTCAGTAACAGACCTAGTATGCAACTCACATAAGTCTGGCCCCCAAAATAGATGTGACTGATTCCCAGACTCCTGGTTTTCCATCTCCTCTGCTGCTTGACATCTTCCCTTCCCCATACGACCCTGCTAGGGCCGGGACGTCAGTGAATCCCCAAGGGCGGGAAGACTTCCCTGTGGACTTTCACCTTACAATGCCTCCAGACTCTCTGTTCACCCACCCACAGCTAATAGATATGTTTTGAAAATGATGCTTCATAATTATAATTATTATCATTTAATGGGAGAGTTAAAGAAGGAGAAGCATGGATCCAACAACATCAGTTGGATCATTTTGGAAGGTGAACTCCAAGCATGCAAATTTATCTCAACCCTTCCCTGAGGATTGAGTGCAAAGCAGCTGGCTGATGCTTTTAAGCCTCTCACAGTTCGGCAGAGTGGCTCCTAATGCTGGCAGAGCTCCTGTGTCACCAGGATCTGCAGAGCGTGGCAAGCCAAATGAAAGAGGAAGTTTGCAATTAATTAAAAATAAATGAAAACAAAAATTTTCCCCCAGTGGCTTGCTTCTCATCTTGGTTGTAATCCACAGTCAACATGTGGAGGCCACGTGGGGCATTTACCAAATGGAAAAGGTATAGGACTGTGTCGAAGAGACCATGGACGGCCGCTCCGGACCACACTAATAATTCTTTTAAATCCTCTCATTCCACCTCGTCAGGAGACACAGCAGCATTTTAAATCTGACTGACCCATATAAATTACCTTTCTACTCATCCGGCTGTGAAATTAACAGTGTAGGAAGACAGGTCCTGTCAAGCTAGCTGTGCTGAGCTGCTGAGGGCTAAAGAATAAACAGGGGGTGGGGAAAGGAGACCCTAAGCCTGTGAGAAAGCAAGGAGCCTGAGGTCCTGACCAGCACAGTGGGCTCTGGCCGGGGCGTCTGCTGCTGCTGACCTGGGACCATGCACAAGTTGGGTGACACCACCTGCAGGGCTGAAATGCAGAGTGTTGTGAGCCCAGGACCCATCGCAAAGGTGGTTGTGGGATAGACTGCAAGCCTACCAATCAGGGTAAGCCACTGGAATTTAAAAACAAACCCACAGATACTTTCCAATTTTAAAGATACCTAAAATCACTGGTATCCTAGAATAGGACCTTTAAACCTTCCTGGTCTTGGTTCCCTAAAATTTTAAATAATTCTATTACGATGACGACAACAACGATGACGACGACGATGATGATGAAGCACCTACCTCTTAATGAAACCAAAGTAGCACATTTCTTAATCATCATACAATTTGGTGTTGTTTAAAGACATGGTTTGGAAGGGGTAGAAGCTCAAGCCTAGGAACCCCACAATTTCTCCCATAGCTTCACCCATCCCTACAATGACAGTATCAATAATTTATTTTCTCTCTTCCCTTATGTGACTTACAAGGCAGACATTCAGGATGATTTGGGCTTATCTCTTGTCCTGTAGCAGAGATAGACAAGTGTCATTGTCAAATTTTTTCATATTAGGAGAAGAAAGACAACAGAGTGGGAAAACCACCTTGCCGCTCTCAACACACATCCATGCATATGCACGCAGACACACATGCACAAATGCACGGGTACACACAGAAATCTAAGCCAAGGGCACCTTGAAACCTGTGCACTCTTTGAGCTGCACTCTATGTGGTTGTCCAGAAGCTAGCAGGAAAGTGAGTAGGCAAGAACAGCTTTGACCGCACTATATGTCAGCAGACCCAGGAAGCACAAGCAAGACTATTGGCTGATTAATGCTCTTCATCAGTATTATTGGTATGAAGGCTTATGTTTTATTTATTTATTAACTCATGTTTTTCACAAAAATATCTGGGATAGCTTTTATTTTAACTCTTTTATAGGTAAGACACTTTGACTTAGAGATGTTACATAATAGCAAATATCACAGTTTATAAGACAGAATTAGAATTTGAACCAAGGTCTGACTCTAAAATACCATCATGACTTTCCACTCCATAATCCATTCAGACTCAGAAAGAAGAGAGACAGCTAACATTGATCAGGCACTAGAGTTCTTCCTTTTTTCTCTTTCCCCAAACTCCCTTATTTCAAAAAAAACAAAAAAGAGTAGGGCGCCAGCCCCACATACCGCAGGTAGCAGGTTCAAACCCAGCCCCAGCCAAAAACGGCAAAAGAAAAAAAAGAAAGAAAAGAAAATCAAGAACAATCTAGAATGAATTTTCCTGCTCAGATTATTAAAAATGAAGAACTTGAGAGGTCCTTATCCATACCCTATTTCACACAGGGAAAACCCAAGGCTCAAAGAGTTGTTTGCAAATGGTCTCAGTCTTTAATGGAAGAGCCAGCATAAGAAAAAAAGGAATGTAAATTCCCAGCCCAGTGTTCTTAATTGTATACCAAAAAAAGAAATTATTTTCAAGATCAGGGAAGTGATTTCCACCTGTTTTAATGATTGTCAACCAAAAAAACTCAAAAAAGACTTGGAGAATGACAAAGGTTTCTTTCCCTTACATATTCAGAGCATAAATTTATAGCTAGTGGGTTTCTCCCCCCATGAAGGAGAAAATCAAGGCAATTAAATAAAATGGTGTTCTTTCACTTTCCTTCAAAGAAGAAGGTAGTATTTCAATGTCAATAGATTTCTCTTTTCATTCTTACCACTCTGACAGGGAAAGTTTTGAATGAAGTCTGGGTTGTTAATTTTGCTTCAATTTTAACTTCCCTAGCGTGTTAGGCTGTAGCATTTCTATTCTGGTAATTTGAGTTTTGGTAGTTAAATTGCACTCATATTCTGTAATTCATGAAATTAGATGCTAGAAGGAACACATTCGAGACGTGAAAAAGTCTCCGAAGGAGAAATTCATAATCTTCAAGCTAGGGGAAATTTGATTTGCAGGAAAGCCAAAATAAAAACATTATTTTTGAAAAAAAAGCAAGTAAAATAAATAAGAATGACTGAAGCAACTCTTTCTGTGTGGCTACATGTGAATAAATATACATTCATATTAGGAATTTAATCCTTCCTTGAAAATATAATTGAAATTGTTCCACCTGTATCTGAGGTTCTAGCCAAAGGATTAAAAATGACTTCTAGAAGTATTCTTTCTCCATTCCAAACCTATCTTTCTTTAATGGACTTTGGGAAGCCGGGGATAGGATTCTGCAAAATGCATTTCTCCTTTGCCAGTTGACTTGCTGTTAGGTTCTGCCTGTAGAGGGCACCAGACAGAGACTGAAACTGGAGAAGGGAAGAAGGCTAGCTTTCCTTCCTGTTGGAGACACCTCCTCAATTCTTCAGGCAATCTCAAAAAAAAAGATATTACCCTCTCCTCGGGGATAAAACCACTAGGCAGGCAGCCAGCCACACTCAAGGACTGAGCACAAGTTTAACAGAGGCTCTCCTTCAGCTGACGTGGTGGCAGCACCAGCAACCACCAGTTGCCTGACTGCTAGCATCACAGCTCTTTCTTGAGCTAATGAAGTGTGGCACCAGCTTAGCCCCCCTCCTCAAAAGTCTGAGGATGAGCTCCACGAAGCTCCTTCTTGGGCTCCAGAGGAATCAGAAGATGGCCAGTCAGCACCCCCTCCTCAGATGTCTGCATCCCAGCTCCATGAGACCCCTCTACACACACTGGATTTTCATTTGGTTCCCAATCCTAGAATAGTGGCCATTACCACTGTGTTACCTCAGTATTTGCTTTTTCCTTTCTTCAATCCTCCCCACCCCTATTTAACCAATTCCCTCTATTAAGTTACCTTATAAAATACCTACTATGTCTTCTATTTCCCTCGCTGTAGTCTGACAAAGAAATAAATATGAAAGAACATGTAGAGAAATGGGTGGAGTTGGGACTAATTCAAGTTGGGGGAAAACGAGGAAGGGGGGGAGGAGAATTAGGGTGCTCCCACTGAATGGGCACAACGTAGGGTGTACTACACACCTTTTGGGTGGAGGATATAACTATAAGAAGGACTCTACCTAACAAATTCAAATATTGTGACTTGGTTGTTTGTATCCTCATATTAACCTGAAATTTAAAAAAAAAAGGTAAATTGGAATGAAAAAACACTAAAACAGAAAACTCATGACTATTCATTAGAATTTGATAAGAAAATGAGGGGAGGTATCAATAGTTCCCTTTAAATACAACTCTCTCTAGTTTTTGGAGGGTTGTCATGTGGCAGAGAACTTAACAATAGCACAGAGTCCCATGAGGGTAGAACTAAGCTCAAAACCCAACAGGATGGCAAAACAGAACTTCCTTTTCCATTAAGAAAGAACTTAATAGTCAAATCCTTGATTAGGAGGGTCAATGGGTAGGATACTATAATGAATTTAAGACTTCCAAAATCCAAAGACTTAATACTACTAGCTATGTTTGGAAATGAAATGTATTTTGGGACATTGTGTATGCTAAGCTTACTCATAATTGTCCACAAGTAGCCAGAAAACAATCTGATTGCCTGGAGGATCAAATTGATTGCCTAGAAATTGATCTTTAAGATGCCTAGAAAAAAAGATGGACATGATAATTGACTAAGGTAGTGGTCTCTTGTGAGATAACCAAAGGCAATTTAAAAGATTCTACAGCCTCAAAACACAACACTTTAAAAATAATTCTAATAAAAGCTACTCGAAGCTTACTTTGCTCAATATCACATTTTTTAAAACCTCCAGTCAAGATTCTCCAAAGATAGCCAAAGGAAACTCAATCACTCCTCGAGATTACAGTAAAACAGAAAATTAAGAACGAAAACACAGAGACCAGATGTTTCTGTATGCTAATCTCTTTTCCCATTCCAATATGTTTTCTCCCCAAATCAATTCATTTACACTATATTCCAGTATTCTGAATCTGAACTTTTTTTAATTTCAATGATACAAATTGGATGGGTTTTCCCTTCTTAGAAAAGAATGTTTTTTAGTATCCAAGTCATAAGAAATTTTCAAAAAAACAATAGCCTTCTACACCAAAAATATTATAGTTCAGACAAGGAAAGGGGGAAAAAAAACATTTCATCCTGTTTTCATGCCCTCTTTTTCCTATTCCCTTAAAGTCTCTCTCTGAGTGCTGCCAGTTTCTAGAAGCCCTTCAGAATAGGTACCTAGGATAAGACTTTTATTCAATTTTGAGAAGCATTTCTTTCTACTCCCTCAAAACCTCTTGGGAAGTTTCAGTTTCCATGTTCAGTCAGAAACCAATGGGAAAAAATAAAAAAAAAAAAAAAGAAAACTGAAAACAATACAAGAGAGATAAATTTGAACTCAAATCACAGAGCCTAAGGATAACGTTCTATGACATTTTATCCATATTCTTCATCCAATAAATATTTACAAATGCAAATGGCAAGACCCATTCCTAAGAACCAGCATTTTAATGTCATAAATATTATAAAGAGGTATCACAGCTTGTTGCATCCATTAGAAACAGATTCTTCCTCATCTCTGTAATTACAATGGCATAGGATGGTTCTTTGCAGTTGTTTGTTTAATAAAAAACAGGAATTTATATAACAGGCATTTGACTTTCTCTTAAGCATGTTTAGAGCACCCAGTCCTCATTTTGGAGACCTGCCATCAAGAACCTAAACAGGAACATAGCTGAGTGCAAAATAAGGGGATAGAATGAGCACCAGCACAAATTCATGACAGACATGGATAACTATTTATACTCTCTATTTAAGCAGAAATGAAAGGTTGTGTGATTAGCCTATGAATTCAGTGATAACCCTGAAATTGACCCACTGAAGAGCAATTATTGTTTTCCCTGAAAGTTCTTACCAAAACTTTAGGCCACTAGGGCCACTTAATATTTTCTGGACACCTATGTGTTTATGAACCTAGAGTTGGCATCAGACAAGGATGCAGGCCAAATGTAATCACTGGGGTTTCTAATTTGATAGGGATGTGACAAAAAACAATGACATAGATAAACTTATTGTTATTAATGAGATTGTAACCAACAATGTAATTCTATCCTCACAATAATATTAAACTGAGGTTCAGAAGGATCATGTCAACTTTCCAAAAATTCCTAGTGAGTGGCAAGTTTGAGGTGTGGACTCAAATCTATTCTCAATGTTAACTTTTTCCTAGATAGACTCTGGCATGGCATCCCAAGCTTTGATTCTGGATTCTGCAGTATGCAATTAACTTTTTATCTTCATCTTTGAGAATTTTCTCATTCTTCATGACTTAATCCCAATCCTACTTCCTCCAATAAGTCTACTTAACCAAGTTCTGTCCATTCTCTGAAGACTAAAACATATATTCCTTGCCTGGATTGGCAATTATCATGTGCATGTTGTAACTTTCCTCAGTAAGTATAACGTGTTTTACTGTTACATGTTTCATAGCTTCCAAAATGCCTAGCCACAAAGACATAGTAAAAAGTCAAAAATCCTTACTGATTGGCTCATTGTTAGACTGCAGATTTTATCCAAAATCATTTTAAATGTACTTTCCAAACTTTAACCCTTTTTGTAGTAGTGAGAGCCTGGGTTTTTGTTTAGCCATTTTGGCATTCCAGTTTACCAGTTAGTTTTGCATGTTGTACCCTGGTTTGCCTATGTAGACTTAGCCCAGGGATGCTATTCAAAATATTTAAGATTATTACTTTGAGATGCCAACCAATCAGAATGGAGCAGGGTACCAGAGGACATCTATGACACTAAACATTAACCCCTTTAGTTGATGGTTCACAGGGGGAAGGCTCAGGAATGTAAAAGGATGGCCAAGATGACAGGGAGAATTCGGAGCAGGGGGTAAAGCTTCCCCATCAAATACTTCTAATGGAAATATGTCAATAGTTTAACAACTGATATAGCTATACTGATGAGAACTCAGAATTATCAACTTTGGCCTGGCCCTGTAGTCTTCAAGCAGCAATTGACAGGGAAAGTTAAACAGTCACCAGACTTGGTCTGGAACAGACTAAGTCCCCACCCTTTTTCTGTGTAAGTGTTGTAAAAACAAATAGAATTTTCTATTTCTTCTCACCTGCCCATGCAGCCAGGACTAACACATGCTTCAGAATTAATTGAATAAAAAACTAGCAAAACTTTATATTACCTAATGACATTTGGTTTTTAAATAGTAATATTTATCATTTCCTATGCTTTCATTGACCCTGCTAACCTTATTATTTATTCATACTTAGCCTTATACTAACAAAAATAGTTAAGAAATTTCAAAACAGATACAATGTAGCAAAACAAAATGTATTTGACCGAGTGGCATGAATCAAATAAAGTAAAAGAAGCAAAGATGGAATTAAGAGTGGTATTAGTATACAAAATATAGGCTATAAAGTCTGATAAATTTGCAAAAAAAGATGAGTTATAGTTGTGGGCTGTAATCTATCTAGCGGATAAAATGCAGAGGGAAGCATCAGTTATAAAGTGCTCAGAATCCATGGAGATAAAAACAAACCCATCACTCAGAGAAACTCACTGATTCATTCTCCTGAGACAGCTATCAGTAATGAGAGTGTCTGCTTAAAATGGAATTCATCTTCACAATTATTTTGTTTAATAGGAAACTTGGTGTTAAAATCTACTAAGCCAAACCTTACTTTTGCAGGTTTTCTACTTAACTGAACTTAGTTTATTCAGGTCTCTCTTCTCATCTTTTATTGAGAGTCCCAACTATTCTCAATAAATAAGCCAGCCTTATGAGTTTGAATACTGGACTTAGAAGCCTGAGTAAAATCATCACATTAGAAATCTTTATTTCCTCTAAACTGTCAAAACATGAATGAAATAGACATGGATTTATAAACATGTCTTGGGCCCTTGGATCCCCTAACAGTCAAAAGTCAAAATGTCAAGGAAAAACTCAGACTTGTAAATGTGCTTTGGCACTGAAAGCCTCAGACCTGGAATCCCATTTTGAACAGTTACTAGGAGGCGCATTTAATTTGAAATTCAATTTATGTACCTCTTGATTCTAAGCAACTCCATTGTGAGGGAGAGCCTTTTAGAGTATCCATTTGGGATGTGTTCCTTTGTGTTTCGGGGGGGTGGGGGACAAGAGACATGTTTTAGAACTTTTTAATGATAGATTGATGTAATTGGCTTTAGTGATTCAGAGGTAGCCTTCATTTCTGAGGCATTTATGGAAAATGCATATTAAACAGCAAAGAGTCCCTCTCTCCCTCTGTGTCCCAAGAGGCTTCACAGAGGAAACTGGACAGTGTGACTTCTTTCAGTAATTCCATCTTGCTCTCTTTTTTCATTCAATGAAAAACCAGGGACCCACCAGGAACAGGAAGAGGGGCAGGTGTAACAGGTATGGTTTTATAGAATCACCATCATTGGTGCCCCAGAGAGGTCATTGTCTGGGAACCAAGGGCCAGTATGGTGTTGCCCAGAAGACATCCAATGAATGTAAGGCCATGGTGGTAGGACTGAGACGAAAATGCATGTCACTTGATCATCTTGATAGTGACTTGCCATATTATTGAACCGTCTGTGGCTTGGTAGAATTTTTATAAAAACTTTCATAAAATATAATAAATTTGAATTCGGTATAGTTTCAACTTTTCCTAAAATTCAGAATGTATGATTAATATTACTTTAATTGTTCTGAAAATTCAGAGTACTTGAAGAACTATATAAAATAATTTGGTTTAATGAACTCAGTTAACTTATCTGAGTCACTAATCTTATTTCTTTTAATAAACCCATGAACAAAACTCCCCTGACTCATTAATCCTGAAATCAGAAGTTAATTCTAAAGGGGAAAGCACATAATATACTTAAAATATTGAACACTTTTACATAGTATCCATTAAGTAATTTTTTATCCCTCACCTCCCTCTCATTAGCAGCTTTGAGACTTGACTTTAGGATTTAGCTTTTTATGCTAATTCTTACTTTGGTTCCAAGGTTTGGGGCAGAAATTTCTCATTTGCAACACCTACCAGAAGAATGTGACTCCTCACTTGTCTGTTGTCACCAATTCATCCATGTCACTCATTTCAGCTCCTAAGAAAATAGTTGAATTTTTCATCCATACCTCTCATAATAGTAAAAAATGAACATATAGAAAAGCATAAGACAAACATGGAGGATGATGTGTTTTCCTCAAGCTGGAAACAGAGTAATAAATGTGTGATTATGCGATGAGTTTCCATACTGTTGTTGATGGCACACACTGCTATTGATGAATTGTCCCCCCTCCAAAAAAAATTTATGAAGTCTTAATCCCCAATATGATGGTATTTGGAGATGAGTCCTTTCAGAGGTAATTAGGGTTCTAGGAGGTCATGAGGATGGGACGCTTAAGAAGGAATTAGTGACTTTGTAAAAAGAGCAAGAGAGAAGTATCCCCATCTGCTATATGAAGACACAGAAAGAAAATAGCCGTCCAGAAACCAGGAAGACGGCCCTTGTCGGGAACTGAATCTGCTGGCTCCTTCATTGCAGCCTCCAGGACTGTAAGAAAATAACCTTCTGTTGTTTAAACCATCACTCTGTGGGATTTTGTTATAATGGCCGCCCATATATTTATGATAATAAATATATCAAAAGTCTGACTTTAAAATAAGACTGCATGTTGGACTTTTAACAGTCAGCAAATGTTTTCTGGTCCTTTCCCTTAGTAACCCTTATCTTACCACGACCGCACATGACACATCAATGTTCTCACCTTCTTTGTGTGAAGAAATTTGACATAAGTAGGGCTAGTAAAACAGCATGATAGTATGCCAGGCTAACCACTGAGTCAAACACAGACCTCCACTTCAACTTGAAATTCCCAGCTTATCTTTCAGGCCTACCCAAACTTATCTTCTGTGAGCCTGATTTCAGGAAAACATTAAATGCAAAGAAATTAAGGCTATAAACTATATTGCCCCCAATTGACCTCATACATTCTTCTATCAAAGTTCTTGTAACATTACATGAAATTTTTACACATAAAATTACCCTTCCTTGGCCAGAGACCAGGTCTTATTTCTTGTTTTTTCTTCTTAGTGCCTAGCATGGAGGCTGACACAAAGTGGAACCTTCACAATTGTTTGGTGAATGAATAAAGAATTGAATGAGACTGAACTCACATATAAATGCAACACAACAAAATGACTAAAGTGCAGACTTTGGAGTCAGGCGACATAGATTCAAATCCTGATGATGTTACTTCCTAGACAGGTAATCTCAACTTCACTAAAATGTTTTCATCTGTAAAACAAGAGCAATAGTACCTCATTGAATCAAGGGCAAAATAAGGTAATATAGATAAAGGACCGAACACAGTATCTGGTATAAAAGACAATACCACCATGAGTTGCCTGATCTCGGTAACTATCCATGATGCCTTAGCACATCTTTCTGTCTGCTGACCCTAGCTTCTAATGGGGGAAAGAGATAATCATAAGGCTTTTATCTTAGAGGGTTTTTAAGGGAATTGAATCAAAAAAACACAATGGATTTGAAAATACCACGCAAGGGCTAGGCAAGATTATTATTATTTCACTGCCCAGAAAAGTAATCTCTTTGAAAAGCAATTGTGATAATGCAGAAGAAGTGTAAGAGTTGGATTTGAATTTTGAGAACCAGATTCTCAATTCTGATTCAACCCTCATAACCCTGAGCAAGGCACTTAACTTCCCTGGGCCTCAGTCATTTTGTCTATAAAATAGAGTGAGTGGTAGCCTAGATAATTTTTCAAATGCATTCTGTGTCTCTAAAATCTAATCATTTAGATAGGTCTGCATTTTTATGGCTTGCCTAATATATGGCTATAAAACATTGCCATCTCTCTCAGAGGGAGATGAGTAACCAACAGATCTTTCAGAGATGAGCAAGCAGAAATGTTCTGTGACTAGTCTACTTAGTCAAGCCAAAGTAGGGTTGGAGGGCATACATTAATATAAAGATATACTTATGCCCTATTCCAGAAAATACTTTTACACTGAGTTTCAGTTGTTGACTCTATAATTCAACAAGTTGCTACCCATGTGTAGAAATACAATAGACATATTAAAATGGTATGGTAGAAAATGTTTAGGTAGGTCAAAAGATACTGATGAAAAATGAGGTTACAAAAGAAACATATATAACCAATATAGATTCTCTCTCTCTCTCTCTCTCTCATCAGTGATATTGAAAGTCTCTTGGGATGAAAAGATGACGACAGGAGTGCGGGATAAAGTAGGGAACTGAAAGTAAATTAAAAGCTTTAAGGAACAGGCTAAGGGATTGAGTTAATTATCTCTATGTTGCAAGATTCCCAGACACTTCAGATTGTATGCCTTGCTTGGAACTATAAAACATAAAACTATAAAACTATTGTTTGCTCACCAATTTGAGGGGAATATTAAATGAGAAAACTTGTATGACGTGTCTAACTCAGGGTCTGTCCACACAGGGTGTAGAAGAAATGCTAGTTCCCTTTCACTCTGTAAGTGAGTCTCTACTTGGTAAAGGGCAAGAAAAATGTAACCTAGTCCCATTTCTCAAAATGGCCTCCTAAAAAACCCATCCTAAATAAAACTCTTTCTGTCATGATTTGCTTATAGTCAGTGCCCTCCAGTTTTTACAGGCTGAGACACAATACTTTTTCACTTCATTGTAATCTTCCTTCGTTTAGTTTACACATTACTACCTGGGCTTATTTTGCATAAAATACATGAACGCTTCTCAGGGCCTATAGCTCAACCGGCTAAGGCACCAGCCACGTACACCTAAGGTGGCAGGTTCAAATCCCCAGCCCAGACCCACCAAACAACAATGAGGGCTGCAACCAAAAAATAGCCAGGCGTTGTGGCGGGCGCCTGTGGTCCCTGCTACTTGGGAGACAGAGGCAAGAGACTTGCTTGAGCCCAGGAGTTGGAGGTTGCTGTGAGCTGTATGCCACGACACTCTACCCAGGGGGACAGCTTGAGGCTCTGTCTCAAAAAAAAAAAAAAAGAAAAATACATGAACGCAAACCACATTTTAGCTATACCTCCAGCAGAGTTGGATTATATGTTTATTCTGGAATCTGCTTTTTCATCAATGTCTTTTTATGTCATCATTTTTGGGGGGCCACTGACAATCAGTTTTTATTGCTAAACTCTCCTCATGTCTGACACCTTTCTCCCCTACTCCTGCCCCATAGGTACACTTACTTCTACACTCTTTTCTTTTCTCACCTGATGTCTTATTAACATAGAGCAAAAGGAGTATTTCAGAGATAAAGTGAATTAAAACTAAAGGGCTTGGTGGATCATTTTATTATTCATAAAAAATATGAGAAATCTTTGGTTAATTCCCTTGTCTTAATTATTTTATTTAACCAAAGTATTGAGTTTCTATTTCTCCTCCAGGAAACTATTATTTCTTCTGCCAAGGTCACAGCTAATCATTTCTGATGACCTCATATTTCATTTTCCATCACCATCTCATACAGTAATAGTAACAGTAGGCATGTAACAGTGAAATCAGATGCAGTTGCAATTTGCGTACTCTAAAATATTAAAATCTGGGCTTTTCTAACGTCCAGCTCTCTTAGAAATACGTATCAACACAATCAACAAATTAGCTCACAGGAGCAAATCGCCCACACTACCTTAGATGAGAGAAGTACAGAGGGATGTGGGGAGGAGAAACAAGGATTGGAGAGATTTGTTTACTTGCTATAGAATCCTGCCAGTTCCCTACAGTACCTAAAGATATTATGCTGAACTTTACTCTCAGCTAAAGAAAAACAAATTAAGATAATTACAAAGCAGTGGTTTTAAAGCTGTAGAGTGTTTAAGAATTGCCTTGAAGGCTTGTTCAACATGGAGATTTCCAGATCCTACTTCAAGACACTTTTTAAGTAATTCTGCAAGTAACCTAGGTTTATAACATTTTTAACAAGCATCCCAAGGGATTCTGATGCATAACTTTCACATTCCACATGTTGCTTAATTGATGGTCCAAAAACAGGATCGTGTCTGGTAAGTTAGCAAAACAAGTAAAAATTACAAAACCCAAAGTTTGTGGAAATGTGAAGAAATAGGAATATAACTAATTGCATGTTAGTGCCTTATCTATAGATTTGTTATACATTAGAGAACAATGCAAAGCAGAAGTTACTAAAAGAACTAGAGACTTTTGCCTGGTTAGTTTGGTGGCAAGTAATCATAGCCCGAAGAAATAGCCTTGAATATTTATTTTCCAGTTAAATTTAAAGACAGTGAAGTACTACTTATAATTTATAAATATTAAGCAACAAAAATTATCAACAATAGGGCAGTTTACTTAACAAACATTTATTTAGCACTTATTGTGAGAAATATAGGATTAAGCTCTTTCAGAATCTTACCATTTAATCCTCATTCTAAGAGAAAGTTATGATGCCAAAGCAAATAAGATTTGTTAACATGTAAGTTCTTAAGTCACACATGTGTGGGTTGTGATGATTTGTGCGGTAACCGAAATAATATAAGAGGAAAACAAGAAAAAAATTAGTAACAACCTAATTACAAATTTTTGATAGAGATGTAGGAATTTTCAAAGATTATCAAAGGGATCAATGCTATATGCTTGTATTAGATTTTCTTAATTATTTTGTCTCATCATTTTTTTAGGAGTATACAGTTCTAAGGAAGACAAGGAGCAAAGTACATTTCTATATGTTGGCAATACGAAGATGGGAGGATGGAAAATTTAAAAAAAACCAATACACTCCAATAAATAAATTTCATTTGGTCTAAGATTAAGGTTTGAAATTCTGAATAATTCTAAAGGATTTTTTTAAAACTAAGAAATATTTTCCAAGGGGTTTAGGTAAATTTAAAAGTCAAAAAAAACAGTGACTTTCACTGCTTTGCCCTTAGTTTCTTTGGTCAGTTTTGGCTAGCAAACATTTGCCAAGTTTCTCTTTCCAGACTCTATCTCCTAGACTCCCTTCTCTCAATAATGAATCATGATTTTTGTTATTCCTTTATAGTCTGTCAAGGAAAAGATACAAGGATAGTTGGAAAGAGAGCCCCTACGATGGCCCAAATCCCAAAATTGCATTCTATGTGAGATCAATCTTTCAATGAGATTTGAGATTTTTTTTAAGTTATTTTGAATTGGTACATTGTCAGAGAGGCTTGACATTCTTGATAATTTGTTTTAATCTGAGATATATGTGTATATACACACACACATATATATGTAAAAATCTGTGCTAACATCAAAATCCCTAGGAAGACAAGTTATTTCCAGTTTATTGACATTTAGCTACTTGGAGGAAAACTGGCACATTCATTCCAAAATAATTAATTTTTGCTGAAAACACTCTGAGGTCGTTTTTCCCAAAGCAGCCCGTAGCCATGTGCAGCACAGTGAGGGCATACTCCATTGGACACCATCATTGCTTTCCCATCTGGCAACAGGTGGCCATTAATATCAAATGCTAAATTAATGCTGAAATGAAATCCACCCATAATCAGTGATTTTGGAGAGAACAGAAGTGTTTGAAAGTCTGAAAACTGCTCATTTCTCTCAGCCCACAAGCCATTGCTCCAAAGTTTTCATCAAGAGCAAATGAGCCATCAACATCAGCCTATAAGCAAGTGATTTCTAAACTTTTTGCTTTTGTAGAAATAAATTCACTTGAAAAAGTATAGAATTAGAATCCTTTGACTGAAAGCAGGGTAAGCACTGTGATAGTCCATGACCACCATACTGGGGACCCCAGTAGGCTTTCTATGGTGTACATTTTCTCAACTACTCTTCCAAAGAGACTTTTTGATTACACTGGGCTTGATGGAAATTAGACAGAGTAGTTCACACCCTCCACTGGCCATGATGAAGAGGCCTTGATCAACTGTGGCTTCAGCCTGGGCACTTATTAGTCCACTTATCCAGCACACTCAACCAGCGTGGCTCAAGTTCAAAATAGCCTGGGGCCCTAGTCAACCAAAGGTTATTTGAAATAACCTAGATCTACTCTTTTGTTGAATTCTACTTTAATGTTAAGCCCTTGCTTTTATCAATGTTCCTTATGCATGCAATAAACAGCTTTATAAGAAAAACCCACTATTTTCTAAAATTTCTAACAAAAATTCTGAGCGCTGTGTGTAAATGTGAGTTATATAAAAACCCTCACAGAGACATCCTTTTGGCAATCTTGAGAAACTGAAATGCTTATTCATACCATATTATGAGATTAAGTAACCTACAGTGATTTCCTGGTAACCTTGATTGCTAGAAAGGTTTTGCCTGTTCTAGCACATTTTCCTACACCACTCATTGATTTACTCTTCCCTTAAAGGTTTTATTGTATAACTCTTCAAATTACTTTGGTGATAATTAAGATATGAGTAAAACATGTATGTAATTGATACTCTTAAATATGCTGTTTTCACAAAAAACAAGTAGCTTAAGGAGAGAAAATTTAGATAACTTTTATAGATACTTGATGAGTTGTGCTTTTAATGTTTTGGTTTCAAGTATCCAGTGAGAGTGTATGTTTTAAGCATTTGTGAAAAACCTCAGTTCACCTTCTGATTCTCACTGTTACCGGAAATATTCTACATTAGTCATGAAGATGATATAAGCAATTGGTTCCACATGAAAGAACTCTTCTTCTGATAACTTTTAATACCAACATCAAGGACACAGGTGGGTTGGACTCATCCCTCAGATTGCCACCTCATTGGCTTCAATCACTGAGACAACCTGATCTCATTCTGCTACTGGTGCATGATGATGTTTTCCCACTTTCCTAATTTTGGGTAATGGGTAATAAGAACTCTAATAGGTAACATCCAGTTTTAATAACCACCCAAGAAGCAGACATCAAATGTATATTCAAAGGAAGACTTTTTACCCTTAACGGTGTTTTTATAAAACTATGCCAGTAAAGGCGATTCTAAAATTGAAGTTAAAAAACATTCCAAGCAAAGTAGAATTATCAGATTTAAGTAGCAAATCTCTCAAGTTGACATACAAGTAGTCATACTTTCGAATATCTCATGTAGGCCTGATGTGATGGTGTACACCTGTATTCGCAGAACTTTGAGAGGATGAGGTGGGAGGATAACTTGAGGCCAGGAGTTTGAGAACTGCCTGAGCAATTCTGTGAAAACTTGTCTTTACCAAAAAAAAAAAGTTTTAAATTAGCTTAGTGTGGTGGTGAAAGCCTCTACTCCTAGCTACACAGGAGGCTGAGGCAGGAGGATCACTTGAGCTCAAGAATTTGAGGCTGCAGTGAGCTATAATGATAACATTGCACTCCAGCCTGAGGAACAGAAGGAGACCCCTGTCTCCAAAAAAAAAAAAGAAAAAAGTCATGTTCATTTGGATATCTAATCCAAATTTGTTTTTTAAAGAAGTCTCAGTGCCTTAGAGGGACTTTGTATAGTAAACCTAAGTTCAGAAACGAGATTCCTAAACTTAAGAACAGTCAGTTGTATGTGTTTGCATGCCACATTAACACTATAGCCAACCACATGTATATTTGACTTATATAGCAAATAAAACTTGGATGAAACTTGTGAGATGCCTGTATCACTGTAGTTGGAATTATAAAGAACAAATGTTCTCTGAGCCTGCAGAACAATATATTCAGTGAATCCTAATATGAAAAACATTCCACCTTCCCCTTATAGAATGTGCTGTGCAAATCTGGTTTGTTAAATTGATGTTCTTGAGTTTCACCATGTCTCTTGGAAGCAAATGAGCTTGTTGTCTCTTTTCGTGAAGATGCCTACTGCTCATTTATATTATGTTTGTCTCGAGTTTGAGAACTTTGCCAAGATCACAAGCTGCTAGAGCAAATTTCTTTTTTTTAATTTTCTTATTTCCCAACCAAATCCTTAACTGTCAAAAATATTAAAACAAAGATAATCTCTGACTGGCACTTCTGTGAAAATTACAGAGTCCTCAATGATTTCGGATGTGACTGGTCCCAACTGCTGATAGAAACTCGGATAACATAATTTGAACAGCTAATCTAGTGAGACTTTCTAAAAATATTAATAACAAATTCCAAGTGATTTAATTTCTCTACATGAGTATAACGCAAGCTCACTGACTCCGTGCGTCATAGGGCTCTGGTTGCTAGGAAATCCGTGAATAGAACTTAATATGCATTCAGCAACAGGCTGCAGGCACCATTTATCTCCATGGATGCTCCCTCAATTGCCTTTAAAATGACATTAAGATAACTTTGAAGCTTTAGAGACAAGCCAGAGTCAGCGAACACAAAGGAAACAGTCCATTTTTGGACAACCATTTGCACTTCCTGCATGGCCCTTTGAAGTTCGCACTTCTTGGACTGTGCATATTTTAACACATTTTCTATGTAGGTAGGGATTAAGCAGCTATGGCCATAGTGTGAGGGGAAGATAAGGAACAAAGCACGTTGCGAAAGTATGACCTTTGGAGACAGATATATCAAAGACCAAATTCCAGGTCACCTCACAGAAGGCTTCTAAGCATCAAACATTGTGTGTCTAACACACAACACATAACACCTGCACAACTGATGCTATAACAATAATAGGAGTAGTTGAAATAAAAGCAGTAGGATTCATAGAATACTAGCAGTCAAAGTAGAAAATTAATTATTGCAACTAGTACTAGTACCACTATATTTCTACAATTCAGATTACTGAAAATAAACACGGAAGAGAGGAAGTCTTTAGCTGTAAAGCCTTACATCTATTATTATGACCTAAAAGTAAACTAAAAAAGCTGTACTTCTAATGGAACAGTTTGAAACTAAAAGAGTCAGTTTCTCTAAACTTTACTAAATATAGTCTTATTGTCAGTATTGCCCTGGGGAACAGAGGCTATGGATAAGGGTGCCCCCCACTGGTAGGATGACTTATTGGTCATCTGATTTGTGTTTTGCTTCTACTATGAAAGCTGTGTTTCCTGATTCACATTAGGAAGAATTTCTTGGTTTTACACCAGAATCACCTTTATGACAGAAATAAAAAAGACTTAAAACTGTTAGGCATCTCTCTCTTCTTTCATCAATTGGTCCAGAAAACATTTTAGAGGAGTTACCTGTTAATCAATTGGAAAGGACTATATAGGTGACCTTCCACACAGCCAGCTGATGGGAAGAATAGGAGAACAGCAGCAATCTTTATGATTTAGAAGAGTAAACTTCTTTAATTATTTGCCAGTCAAACTTGGAACTCATGCATCCATTTCTACACTATGGGAAAATCACCTCACTTTCAGGAAAGTTGTAGACTTGTATTCTTTTTCTTTGTCCTGAACAAATATAACCTCTTCCAAACCCTAGGTAAAGACTCACTGGGTTTGAATTCATGGAAATGAACACTTCTTTTTTCAAAGGTCCCCAGCAGATGATGCCACGGCAGAATTGCCTCATATACACAACTGAAAGGATTTCCCCCAATTCTTATATTTCTCTACTGGAAAGTTTCTTCTGTACTTGGCAAAGCAGAACATTAAAAAATGTCTTGGACGTGCTTGGTTCATGTGAGAGAAGCATTTCTTAAGGAACGGTAGAGTAGGGAGTGCCCGAGGATAACTCTGGGGACACTTGGGGACACTGAAGTGTGCCTCCTTTCTTCCTTTCTGCGCTGCTCTGTGCACATTCAGTGCCATGTCCAGGCCCCACTTCCACACTCATCCCTGGGACACCGAGTATTTACACACTCAAGTGTCTCTGCTAGTCATACCTTTCTTAGCAGTGTCTGTCAAAAACACTGGCCCCATTCCCCATCTTGTACCACTTTTGGACTAGGCTGGATAGTTTATTAATAATAAGCTATTATATTTCATAAGATATTAAAGTTTGATTATTATTGCATTGATTCAAAAATAGTTGTAGGGAATCAGAGGGCACAGTGGAGAGGGAACTGGCTCAAATTAAAGAAAGCCAAACTTCTAAACGTTTCTTCTTGGGGGTAGGTGGGGAAGGACCGCAGACTTTCTCCCACTTCGAGGAATGCCAAGGAAGTCTAGATAGCTGAGAAGTAAGGCAAGTAGAATGCATACAGCACAGCTGGGGCTTCATCCGGTGACCACGGGGGAGAAGAGCTGCAGCATCGGAGTTGTAGCATAGGAAAAATATCCAGGAGCAGAACAGAATCCATTGTACTTGGGAAAATGAAAGTAGAAATACAAGCTAACTCTGCATCTGTGCTCTCCATCTGGCTCAAGGAAAGCGTGCAAGGATGAGCCAGCCAGCGGCTACGGGACATAGGAGGACTGTGCTGCCTGTCAGGGCACCCACCTGCTGCTGCTGCTGCTGCCATCTCCACTGTCCCACACAAATTTTTACCTAGTGTATCCTCAGAAAGTAGAGCCTCTGTTATGAAGCACGTCAAAAATACCTGTGAGCAGTCCCAGGAGAGACCCAGGGCATGTGGCAATGCCAGCTCCAAAGCAGCAGCTGTGGTCTGGCTATTGACTACTTTTCATTGTCAGTGACAGAACTGGACTTTAACAAATGAAAGAAAAGACAAAATGGAAAGCAAATAAACCTAAGCAAAGTGCAGAAGAGGGAACTGAGTCACAGAGACATTAGCATGCTTGTCCCCCAGTCACATACTGACAAAAGCCATCCCCGCAGCCCTCGTCCCCTGGCTTCCCCTTTGCCACCATCTTCAAGCCTCCACCAGGGGCTTCCTGCCATTGAGTTGTGCTCTTCCAGTGACAAAGTTCCCAAGGCCGCTCTACGATAGAAACTCCCACCTGGAGGGAGAACGCAGCAGCTAGGGCCACAAGGGGAGCCCAGCAGTGTCTCAGTCACAGCCAGGATTTTTCTGATAATCACGAAATTTCTGCAACTCCTGATTAACTTATGCTAAAATCACCCACTAGTTATTTCAACATTGAAAACCAGTAAGCTTGGGCGGCACCTGTGGCTCAAGGAGTAGGTGGCAGGTTCAAGCCTAGCCCTGGTCAAAACTACAAAAAACAGAAAGAAAGAAAGAAAACCAGTAAGCTTTCTGATCTGTCTGTCAAAACTCTCCCTGAGTGGCCATCGGTTGTTAGAAATGATAGAGGTCACAGGTCAGCTGAGTCTTGTGCGGGGCCCATGAAACAGGAGTGTGCTTTTCAGACCCACTCTGAAAAAAAGTATTGGCTTCCAATTTCCCCATTGAAAATGTGGATTTTTCAGACATATCCCTTCTCTTTCGAGAGAGTGTGATAAGTCAGGGAGTTGTGTTTGCTTGTTCTTATTTTCCACCCTCTGCAGAGAGAAGAGCATGAAGCATATCAAAGAAGTATGAAGGGTATCAAAGAAGATTTGACTTAAACAGCGTTTGCTAGTTCAAGGGTGGCAACTTCTGCTTCAATACATTTAGAAGTATTCACATGTTATATTGATCCAGGAAATAAAAAATCACTAGTGACATCTAGACAGCTGGTTTTTTAAAAAGTGGCTTGGCTTGAAAAATTTCAATTTGAACAGGAAATTGTAAAGCAGTGGAGTGAAATAGTGCCGAGAAAGGACTGGGTTTGGTCCCGGCTCTGGCCTCTGCTTACTGGGTGGCCGTCTGGCGGGCATGCAGCTGTGCCAAGCTTCAATTCTTCATCTGAGAAATGAGAAAATTAAACCTGCCTGTACAACCTTCGGAGATAGTCGATGTATGCTACAGACAAGAAAACTGACTTTCAGAAAGTTCCCCAAACTGCCAAGTTCACACTCGTAAGAGGAAGAGCCAAAATTCAAACCCAGGTATGCTCGCTCCAAAGACGACACAACTGCACTAGTGATTTTCAACCTGTGCTCTCTGGTGACCTGGAAGGTTTAGGTAGGTGAGAATAGGTAGTAATGAGCAGGGACCCAGAACCTTCTATTTTAACTTTGATAAGAGCAGCTCCACAATTATCACTTGTACATATTGAGTTTCCACATACGGTTTTCTTCATGAAATTATTCCCTAGATAAAAAAATTCCTTGAAAACCTCTCTTACACCAGGCTTCCCTCTGACACATGCCTTTAGTTTCCAGAGCGGTGTTATGCCCATGGAAACATCCTGTATCTGCACGGGTCGGCAGCCCGTGGCCACTTGGGGCTATAGAGCACTTACAGTGGGGCTAGTGTTTGAGCAAATACATTTTTAACTGTATTAATTTCAATTTAAATGGCCATATGTGGCGACTGGCCACCACATCAGACCATGCAGTAATCCACACCATATAGATGAGGAAGGGAGGACTAGGGTTAGCCAAAATTAAGCCACGATGATGACAAAACTTTCATTTTAAAAACCCCATTTGGTGAGACCAACATGAAGCCCAAGTATTTTCACTTTATTATTATTTTTTTATTTTTTTTTTACTTTTTTTACTTTCATTTTTTTTCACTTTTTCACTATTATTTTTTATTTACTTTCTAATATTTAGAGTTAAATATTAAATAAGCAGGTAATGTAGCCGTTGTCACTGCTTGGGTTTTCTTATTGTTATTATTTTTGCCAAAGAAGATGAAATGATTTGTCTATTTCTATGTGCAGGTGAGAGAGAGAATTGAGGGTATCTGTGTTCTCCGGGCAGTTTCCTACACTGCAACATGAGCTCTGTTTTTCTGCATATATTGTTTTACGTTCTCTTTGTTATTTATAAATAGGCGATTCTCTAATGTAGTGGTATTTGTTCTTCTGATAGACTAACGGGAAGACTGATTTCAACCTGGTCCTCTGGGGGGGGGGGTTTGTTGTTGTTGTTGTTGTTTGACTGTTTTTGTTTCTGTTTTTTATTAAAAGCAGACTCACTTCTGCACTGTGTCCCTCCCCCACCTCTCCTGGGGAAGGTGCAGGCACCGTAGGTTTTATTTTTTGCTGGTGATACGACCCTACCCCCAAAAGAGAAGGGCTTGAGGCAAGGAGCAGGCCAGAGAGCAGTCCCCAGGCAGGGCACAGTCTGCATAAGTGAGAAAGTGTCCCCGTCAAATGTCTTTCTCTCGTGGACTATTGTTACAGCTGTGTTCTTTCCCAGCAGCTGAATAAACACAAAATCAGATTTCATTTTCTCACTTGATTCCAAAGAAACCAGTGCATTCACAGTTTTTTCTCCCCCCGAAGGCGCACCCTTCCCTACTCCCCCCATATCTCAGTGAATCAGACCACCTGACAGCAGAGGCAGGAAAAATCATTTCTCACATTGTCATCCAATGAATGCCTGAACAATGCACCGTTAAACAAAATCTGAGTCTCGCAGTTTCAAAACGCCAGTACCTTTTCTCCAAGCAATTCTATACCGGGTCTGTATTAATCCATTCAGACACGCTAGGCATAGACATTAAAATACAAATAGTCTGAACCAGATTATTCTCTCTATTAGAATAAAAAGGGGTCAATGGATCGAACCTGGAATATATTAATATGATGTAGCACCCAGGCAGCAGTAAGCCCCGCTAAGGAAGATTTCTTTCAGGATACGGCTTACTTAGTTTCACCCACCAGAATCTTGACTGTGATCATTGTGTAGGGTCTGCCAAACTCAGGGGATTTATATTGTTTCTCTCATTCACTGATGTTTAGAGTTAATGTAAGATTCCTCCTGTATGCAGGCATTCTGACAGGCCTTGGAGGTGACAGTGAACAAAACAAGTCTTTGTTCTCACAAGCTGAAATTTAATAAACAATTAAATAACTAAGGTCATTTGCAGTTTTTTAGCAATAAGAGCTAGGAAGGAAACGGGGGTGCTGAGAGGGGCAGAGCTACATTGGATTGAGTGTTCCCACAAGGGCTTTCTGAGGCAGGGGCGCCATGGCTGGGACCAAGCCATGTGGTTTGCTGAGTGAGGACAGTCCACAAAGTTTCAGCAAATACACAGAAGCAGAGATGAGACCATTGTAATGAAGGAAATGTAACAATGAGGAGGGGTGAGCCTCTGCCCAGCAGGAGCAGCCTAGGTGGCAAGAACAGGATGCTCCAGGATACTGAGGCCCCAGGAGGGAGCGGGATCCTCTGCACAGTGCCGGGAGCAAGCTGGACAGTTCTATAAGCAGGAGTAGCAACAGCTGGAGGACTTGATGAAAATGACGAGAGGGTTTTCTGGGATGACAGAGCCGGAACTCTGAGAGAGATCAAATCATCCGATGAGGCAGGGGAAACCCAGTCCACATGGCTAAGGAGGGAGTTCTGGATGGTTCAGTTGTGCTCCGGTGAGTCCAGCCACACCTGCAGCCATGCCAACCTCCCAGGAGCCTCATCTTTTGCACCTGCTCACTGGACAATCCCTCAGTTCCCAGCCTTCTTCATTCAGCCATTTGTTTTTCTGCAATGAGCTTCTCCATAGCCCCACAGCCTCCTCCCTTCCTTGTACTCTTCAGGTCTCTGCTCAGATCTCACATTATGAGAGGGAATTTCTCTGACCATAAGCCTAAAATTGCATAGCTATCTCTCTCTTCCCCCCCCCCCTTTTTCTCTCCCTCCCTCCCTCTCTCTTTTCTTTCTCTCTCTCTCTCCCCCTCTCTCCTTTCTTTCCCTCCTCCTCTCTCTTTTCTCTCTCACTCCCGCTCCTCTCTCCCTCCCTATCTCACCCTGTCTCTCTTTTTTCTCTCTTTTCTCTCTCCTTCTCTCTCTCCCTCTGTCCTTTCTCTCTTCTCTCTCTCTCTCTCCTTCCCTCCTTCTCTTTCTCTCCCTCTCTCCTTCTTTCTCTCCCTCTCTCCTCTCTCTCTTTTTTTCTCTCTTTCCCTCCCTTTCTCTTTTCTCCCTCCCTCCCCCCCTCTCTTTTCTCTCTCCCTCTCAATCTCTCATCTCTCTCTCTTTTCTTTCTCTCCTTCCCTCCCTTTCTCTCCCTCTGTCCTCTCTCTCTCTTCTTTTTCTCTCTCCCTCCCTCCCTTTCTCTCTCTTTTCTCTCACCCTCTCACTCTCTCATCTCTCTCTCTCTTTCCCCTTCCCTTCTTCCCTCCCTTACTCCATTTTAGGCAGTTTTGTTTTGCTTGTTTTTTATTTTTCTTTTTGAGATACAGTCTTGCTCTGTCTCACTGAGTAGTATATAGTGGTATCATCATAGTTCACAGCAATCTCCAACTTCTGGGCTCAAGTAGTCTTCCTGCCTCAGCCTTCCTAGTAGCTGGAACTACAGGCTCACACCACAACACCTGGATGATTTTTCTATTTTTAGTAGAGATAGGGTCTTGCTTTTGCTCAAGTTAATGTCCTCAAGTGCCTAAGCTCAAGTAATCCTCCCATTTTGGCCTCCCAGAGTGCCAGGATTACAGGCATGAGCCCCACTTCCAGCCTTATACAATTTTGTTTTGCTTTGCTTCGTAGCATGAATCACTACATGACATATGACATATTTATCTATCTGCTCATTGCCTGTCTCCTACGGTCAAACCCTGATTTGAAAATGCAAAATGCTCTAAAGTCCAAAACTTTTTGAGCACCAACACGATACCATAGTGAAAAACCCCATACCCGACCCTTATATGATAAGTCACAGTCAAAACTTTGTTCCATGCACAAAATTATTTTAAAAGATTGAATAAAATGACCTTCAGGATTATGTGTATAGGGTATATATGAAACATAATAAATTCCTGTTTAGACTTGGGTCCCATACCCAAGATATCTCATTATGTATATGTAATATTCAAAGTTCAAAAAAAATCCAGACTCCCGTCCCTTCTTGTCCTAAGCATTTGAGATAAAAGATGTTTGACCTGCACAAGCTCCTGAAAGCAGAGCCTTGCCTTCGTCACTCTGCATCTGTATTAGTGCCTTGCACAGAGGAGGTGACCTACAAACACGTGCTAAAGTAAGTGGAACAGTTGTCTCCTGTCCGCTTATACCTGAGAGCATAGAATCTGCTGCAGGTGAAGCTTCTCATCAATCATGTCTGCTAGTGGGAGGAAGAGGGAAGGCTACTCTGGAAGGAAATTCACCTGCTTGGATACTAAACTCAAGACAGATTCAACCTGTGCACACCCTACAGCTGCCCTTTGTAACCCTTCAATCTCCCCCACCAAGCAGCAGTTCAGGAGCCTTGCTGAGTAAATACTTCATTCCAGTATCTTCTGTGGTTCAACCCCCAAATATATTTTTCTTGAAGACAGGAAAGCATTAATATATCGATTGGCAAGAAGTGGAAACTTCTATTGTAAAAGCCAAAAAGGATGCCTACGAGCCAACCTCTGTCCATTATACTACAATTTTTTCAAAGGCAGACACAATGTTGTTCACCAGGGTACCCACAGCACCAAGCCACCCAGTGGACTTTAAACATGAAACTGGAATAATAATTTACACACATACAAAATTAATTGGAGAGCAAGCCTAGTACGTAGGAGTTGAGAAACAGAGTCCCCACTTTATGAAAATAGACCCACCTGAACAAAAGTTACACACAGAGAAATAAGAGTTCTCCAATGTACAGGGTCTGCCTCCTCCAAGAAGCCTTTCCCAACTGCTTCAGTCCAAACTAGATTTCTAATGCTTTCAAATTGCTGCTACACCTTATATTAGCAGACTTCCAATATTTTAAAATAAGGACTGCTTCTCTGAGAGTCAGAACTGTATCCAATATTTCTTCTGCCTGCCATCCCAGCTCCTGAAAGCACGCTGGGAAAGTAAGTGGTAGAGATAGTATTTTCTAGGCATGCTCTGGTTAATTAAGAAGCAATCTTTTTCCATTTTCATTTCTCTAATCCGTAAGCAACTTAACTATGTTTTTTCATTCTTATTTGCATATCTACTTACAAAGTCATCATGTTTTACATATATATGTTCATTTTGCTTACACAAAATTGGAGCTATTTTTCTGCAATCACAAGAATACTGTTAACATCCAGAGCCTAGAATTCCCCATCTGGTAGCAAATCTCACAACAAAGAGCCTTTTTGGAAGCATGGTTAATCCTTTAAAGAGATGTATTTCACAACTCAACTCTTATCTGATGTCAACAGAAACATATTTTTTTTGCAACATGTGGCTCAGATGCAAGCATGCTGAACTCCTAGTTTAAAATACAGAAAGATAGAAAATGTTGTGAGTAAATTTAAAAAGAGAGGATAGTCTAATTATCCAAAGCCTCTGAAATAGCCTTGAACCATTGATCCTTAATGCCCAGGCTTTAAAGAGAAAGAGTTTCCAATCCATTAATGGTGCCAACATTTTTCAAGTCCCTTTTCTGGGGAAGAGCCCCTGCTGGAAGTCTGGGGAGGAAACGGGAAGACAGAATTGAAAAGAAACCCAAGAACACAAAGATGAATTCTCCCTTTTTTCCTAGATCCGCATTCACGCTTTCTGCTCTTTCCTCAAATTTCTAAGCCTTTTCCCTCTCTCTCACTGTCAATGAAACTGGCTTAATTTCACTCAGGAAAAAAAGAGAAAAAGCTGAGAATTTCCATAACTTCCACAACAACCACCACCATCTTTACTTTCAAATCTACCAAGATAGCAACATCTGCCTCCCTTCCCACAATGGATGAATAGTCAGGGCTCTGGTCCAAGGACAACCTTTTGTTCCCCACTGAAGGACGCTGCTGCTGTAATTGTCCTTTTCTCTCATAAATGAGAGAAAGTGAAGTTTTCTGTCTCTGTTGCATCCGTTCATTAACATGCAAACGAATGTAAGCTCTCCCACTCACATTTCCTCCAGCTGTTGCCTGAGTTCCCTACCTCCTGGACACTAGAAATAATTGTCCATTCTTGATACCTACACTTCCTCTCCTCTCCACGTCTCCTAACCTCACAAATCAACTACTTGTGGAGTCCCCCAAGACCAGCTCATTGCTGATTTAAAGGAAATTCTTAGTCATCTTTCTCAGCTCATCAGCAACATTGACACAGTTGGGTGCCACCTCCCTTCCTGAACCACCTTCCTCACTTAATGCTGTCTCATGGGTCTCCTTCCACCACAGGCAGCTACCTCTGATCTCCTGGACTAACTTTTCCAGCATTCATGTGGCCCCAGGCATCTCTGCTCTTTTCATTCTTACTCAGGAGGTCTTATCCAATCAAATGACTTTCAAGTGCCTTCTAGACATGAATATATTTGGCAATTCTCAAAGGTAGACCTTTTTTCCCATATATTAGACTCATTCCAATAGCATTTCACATTCAATAGTTAAAAACTGCATTCTTTTAAAAATTATCTATTTGTTTATTTGAAAAAACTATATATATATTTATTATGTAGAACAGAATGTTTTGAGGTTTAGGCTTTCTTTTGTTTTGTTTTTTTAGAGATAGGATCTCACTCTGTTACCCTGGCCCAGGCTGGAGTATAGTGGTGTCATCATAGCTCACTGCAGCCTCTAACTCCTAGGCTCGAGCAATCCTCCTGCCTTGGCCTCCCAAAGTACTAAGACAACAGCTATGAGCCACTGCACCCAGCTGGATGTTTGAAATATGTACACATTGTAGAATAGCTCAATATATGCATTACTTTATACATATACTTATTATTTTTTGTGATGAGAATATTTAAAATCTTTTCTCTTAGCAATTTTCAAGAATACAATATATTGTTATTAATAATAGTCCACATATTGTACAATAGACCTCTGGAACTTATTCCAAAACTCAGTTTCCAAATTTTACCCTCAAACCTAGTCTACTCACAGTCTTTCTCAGTAAATGACAAATCTATTCTTTTAGGTTCTCAGGCCAAAATGTATGAAAATAAGCTCCTCTGAGGCAGGGTTTTTGCCTGAATTGTTCATCCTCCATATCTATAGTAGTGCCTGGCACAATGCAAATGACCAACAGAGACCTGACCGATGAAGTATTGCTATAGATTAATACATAAAGGACATAGGGAAGATTAATTCTAATTAATTAGAAAATTAATACTACTTTTAAGATGAGGGAGAAGAGCGATTGGTAAGTAGATACTTTGTGAAAAAATTTAAATTTGCTAGTGAAGGATTGGCAAGTGTTTGTCAGGGAAATAAGAGGGAAGACCTTCCTGGCAGAGGGAACAGTATGAGCAAATCTGCAAAGAGGATCCCATGTGTGCTGTGTTCAGAAAACCATGTCAGTGAAGTATAGAATACTAGGAGATGACTGTCAAAGAGTGGTGGAAGGCTGAGTCTTGAAGACCCTTATTCAAAAAATTAGATGTTATTATATAGGCCAAAAAAAAAAACTGAAAAGATTTTTTTAAAGGGGAGGACTAACACCATAGTGTTGGGGATAGAGTCAATGATTAATAAATGGTTCTGAGGAGACAAAATCAGGAGCAGTATAAATGAAAAATTAGGAAATGTGAAGGCACAGAATGGAAGTATGAAATTGAAGGTAGCCTACACTACACTGGGATCCAGAGAACAGCCAGTAGAGGGCAGCAGTAGGAGAGACTATGGAAGCCAGATCTGTAGAAGGTCAACTAAGGGTGAAGGAGAATAAATAGAGGCATGAAAGCTACTAAGTTCTAGACTTCTTCTCTGGCATCCCACAATCTTCTACAACAACTGGAGGAAGTGCATTTCAAACTCCCGGCCCAGGTAAGGAGAAGACAAGCCACAGGTACGGACAGGCACCCAACATGTAGGTGGACGCCCATTCCCAGGGTGTGCTTTCATTTCCTCTGCCCCATGAGCCTAACTGTAAATGAAATAGCCATATTCCCACCATCTTGGCATTACTTTGGGGTGAGCTTATTCCATCACAGTGAACTTAACTCAGGCTAATATAAGGTGAAAGCGACTAACTGAAGGTGAGGGGAAAAAATTGCTATTACTAAATTTTCCCTGTAATCAACCTCATTTCCAAAAAAGAAAAGACAATTTTTTTTCCTGTTTTCTTCCTGAAACACATGGCTTGATGCTGCCCAGAGCCCCCAATCTTTGTTTGTCCTGCTAGTTTTATATTTATCCACATTATAGTTTCAATAGATTTTGAGGCAGAAGCTAGCTTGAAAGACCCAGAATGAATTATAAAACTATTAGTAGTGAGAAGAGTGTGTTGCGTTTCCAACTATAAACTTATAAATAAACTTTTGGTACCTAATCCATTTGTACAGGGCATGAGATTTCTCACTCTCTGCTCTGTGATTCATATTTCTACATCTCTGTCAATTATTCATTATTATGCAGCTTATAAGAGGGCACAAAGTTAATAATAACAATTATATTAATGATAGAGTGAGTTATTAAAATTTAGTTTAATAGCCACTATATTTGTGATGATAATTATAGTTATGACTAACTATGATTATAGCAGCCATTGTAATCATAATAAGCTCAAGGATGGTTTAATGCTAATTTCTCCATCATAAAGAAATTAGAATATAGAACTGTAAGTGAATATAGTTATGATTGTAATGCAAAAGAATATATGTGGATATTAGCTGCTAAATATTAACCTTCTTCATAAAACCAGAGCAAAGAAAAATGTTGATAAACCCAGACTTGGTTTAGATCTGCTTTAGGCCTCCTGGAAAAAAAAACAAAAACTGAGTATCATTCTTAAAACAAATTGAAACTAATTTGAAATTTAGGAAATGTACTGATATGATATTGAGAACTTCTTTAATTCCAAATGAGCTAGAGATAAAACATAATAGCATGGACCACAGTCCTTGAAACACACTAAGGAAAGAAACTGATGATCCATCCAGATATATGAAAATGCCTACAAATGGAAATTTCAGGAGACATTTCTATTGAAAAAATGTATGGAATATTGTCCTGTCTTCATATGCCCTCAGACAACAGAAGGTCACTCTGGGGAACTTTTCAGTCATGATGGCAGCAAACCATATGTGCCTGACAGTCACAGGGATAGGTGGATGAGATTTCACAATTAATAAAGCTTATAAAAGACAGTATACTTTCCCAGAGATCATTTGTCCTTAACTTTACCTCGCCTTATTTTCCCTCCTGTCCTAGAGAAATGCCACTTTGCAAGATGCTATGAATTGCATGATAAAGCCAGTAATTTGGGGCGAATTTGTTCATCTTCAGGCATCCAAGGGAGGAAAAGGCAAGCTGAACCAACATGGTCTTTATAAGATAGAAGAAAATGTCAAGTACCACATTTCTTTTTTTTAGACATAGTCTTACTCTGTCTCCACCAGTAAAATCCCATGGCCTCATAGCTCGCAGCAACCTCTAACTCTTGGGCTCAAGTCATTCTCTTGCCTTAAGCCTCCCAAGTAGCTGGGATTGCAGGCACCCATCACAGCTATTTTTAGAGACAAGTCTCACTGTGGCTCAGGCTGGTCTTGAACACCGGAGGTCAGGCAATCCACCCGCCTTGGCCTCTCAGAGTGCTAGGATTACAGGCATGAGCCACAGCAAACAGCCCCCCACATTTCTACAATAAACACAAGTTACCCTCATTTCACACATATTTGCTGCAGATGGAAATTTTATCCAACAGTGGCTGGTTGTGGACCCCAGCCAAGGGTTTGTAAACAGCAAGAAGACATCATTATATGAGATGTGCTCACTAACAAGGAAGCCACATAGAGACCCCAAGAACACCATCATAGCCAGTTTCTAATGAAATACTTGACAATAATGATGACATCCTGTTGCTCCCTTTGAACCACCATACATTTTTATGGAACTATAATAAAAATTTTGCATAATGAGAATTTCTAAGGGGGGGTTAAGAGTGAGAACAATTCTTAATAGTTAAGAAAGCCCTGGGGGAGAATGGAAAGGAGGAAGAGAGGATTTATTGCTGATTTCCAATGGAACAAAGTTAACTAAGTTTCAGTTATATCCCGGTGATAAGCATAAGAAATCTTAAATTGATTTCCAATCTGAAATGGATATGCCAGCCAAGAATTTTCCAAAGCTTTGTTGACTGTCCACACTCTGGCCTCTCAAGCCTCAGAGGCCTTCCTACCAGCAGAGGATGCTGTTCTTCCATGCATGGCCTAGCAAAGCCTCCCTGTCCCACCCACCCAGGCCAGTTCCACCAGGAATCAGTCCAAAGGAAAAGAATTCCTACTGGGCCATTTCCTATATAAGTGTGATTTTGCACTTCAAAGAGGAGAGACTCTTTCATTTAGATAAAGTTAATTT
This sequence comes from Galago senegalensis, assembly GCA_963575145.1. Lineage (NCBI taxonomy): Eukaryota > Metazoa > Chordata > Mammalia > Primates > Galagidae > Galago > Galago senegalensis. The sequence goes on along the minus strand of CAUYTI010069342.1, from coordinate 38,232 downwards.
AAATATCTTACTGGTGATTCCCAAATTGGCCATTTTTAAGAAAGTGGAAATAGTAAAGTGAAATGGAAATAAGCAAAAAATACCTCCATTTAAAACAAAATATCAGACACTATTTTCCCTTCTGTGATTTCACAGCTCCAATTTAGTGCATTTGAAACAATGCATTTCAATGAAGGGAGTATGCTTCCCAAACTGAGCAGAATTTTCCCACCTGTGAATAATGAAGCCAGAGTAAAGGCTTTAAATGAATGAAAACATGAAAGTCATTAAATTAATAATGAGAGTTATTCATAATTTTAAAAGCTGAAGGGGAAAACTTTATATCCAAGGGAAAATTTGAAAAGAAGAAGAAGAAGATGGGATTTGCCAAGGGAGAGAGATAAAACACAAAACCTGAGAACACAACTATAGCAAAAACAAAAATAAGAAAAGGACTCATTCCTTGGGGGGGAAAAGAACTTGTAAAAGTACAAACAGGATTGAATTAGACAAGGCACTTTCTTCCCCCATAAGTAGCCTTGCTCTCATTTGACAATCATTTCTTGAGTGCCCCACATCAGCAGAAAACACCAGAGGTTCAAGACACAAGGCAGAAGAACACCCAGTTTCTGTTCTGAGTACCTTAGAATCCAAAAGCAAAGATAAACTCTGTAGAAACTATAAACTCTGTTATAACTACAACTAAAGAAGAAAGTAATAAATGTCAAGAGAAAAATAGGTATGAAAGCATTATCAGTGACAAGAAGAGAGGGGATGTCACTCCTGTCTTGACAGATGAGTCAACCCATCATAAAAGGAACAGGCTTTAGTTCGACCATTAAAGGATGCGTAGGATTTCAATAGAGGATTTGGACACTCTTCACAAAGAAAAGAAGTGACACGATTAAAAGTTCAGAGTTTGGAAAGCAATTTGTTTTTCACCGTGAGTGCTTGAGGAAGGAAGAATAGGTACAAGACCCGTGAAGGGCCCTTAGAAATGAAACCATGAAGCCTTGGCAAGTCAGGCTCTGACGTGTGAGCTTTATTCTTTAGGCAAAAGTTTTGTGTATAGTTTGTAACTGGCTCATGGATGCCACAATGTATTTTTGTAATTGTGTGTTTTTTCTCAGAAGAGATCCCATCAGTTTTCATCAGATTCTCAAGTGAGTCCCTAACTCAGAGCAGATAGCACACCCACCATGGGGCATCCGCCCGACTCAGGAAGGGTCCTACTTTGTTAGATGTTTATACACAAGCCCTCTAGTGGACAGGGCTATACAGTCTGTCAGTTGTTCCCCAGTTGAATGAGACTAAGGAAACACCTGGCTCAAGTTAGCCAATCAGAACCTGAGGTTGTGCCCATTTGAACTAAGAATCCAGAGGCTGGGGTGATAGAAAATAAATTAATTTACAGAATAAAATTCTAGAGAAAATATTTATGAATTTCTTATGACCTTCACAATGCCAGATTATTCAAATCTTTTTCTTTTTTTGACTGGTTAATCAGAGTTGATTTCTTTTACTTGTTATCAAAAGAATGTTCATTGATACAGAAACTTCTATTTCAAACTCTGCAATGAGACAGTGAGAAAGTATTAAAATGTTTCACAGGGGTACGACAGCATCTAAAATTTTTTCAGAACCACTGGAATTATCTTTAATTGTTTTTCCTCCATCTCTAATCCTCAACATCTAATCAACACTATCTTTTATCCATTTTATCTGTGCAAGATGTCTAATATCCATTCCCACTGCAGCTGTCCTGGTTCAGGTCCTAATCGTTTTTCTCCTAGACCATTAAAATGAGATTCTAAATTATACTTAACTCCAATCCATCCTCCACGTTACTGGCAAGTGTCTTTTGCAACGCACGTAAGTTTATGTGACTCCCCTTAAAAATCTTATCTCACACATTTTCAGTGAAAAGGTTTAAACTCCCCAGGCCAGCATTCCAGCTCTTCAGACTCTAGCCACAATCTACCTTTTCAACATTGTCTTCCACATACAATACTCTTGAAGTCTCAGACTGCGTATCAGACCAAATCATAGACTTTGATGACTTCAGGTCTCTAAGCATATTGCTCTCTCTAGTTTTGAAATGGCATTTCTATTTTTCTTATCCTGGTCATTCAACATAGGTGTCATCTATCTTGTTCTTCCCAGGTCCATCCAGGCAAAATCACCCTCTTCGTCCTGTATATTCTTGTACAGGAGATTTTGTTACAATTTGACCACATTATGACTATTTGCCCACCTCTGCCTCCCCTACTACCCTCTGAGCTGCTCGAGGACATGTCTTATTTATAGTTAGGATCTAGAGCAATGCCTCTCCAGTGAGTACTCCACAAATATTTAAGGGACACACAGAAGGAATGGATGGGTGTCAGAGGTAACGAAGGTGATAAAGAATATATATTTGAAGAGGTACAGAGAGCATCTAGTGTATAGCATGGCTACCCTCAAAGCAGTTCAGAAAGGAGGGACAAGTCAGCTCTGTCCATGTCTGGAGAAAAGTCAAAGAGAGGATCAAGGCCGGTGGAAGGTCCACTAAGTTCAGTGACGGGGAGGGAATCAATACCATGGAGAGGGGTGGCTGGGTAGGTGGGAAAGCTGGCTTGTGGGGGTGGGTGGGAAGGAAGCAGAAGTGGGAGAAACAGTTCACTTCTTTAGGTAGCAAGGCAGTAAAATGAGGTTAACTGGAAGAAGAGCATAATCCAGGGAGGGAAGGAGGGCAGTCAGAATTGACCTGGAAAAGAACACAGAAGCTGGAGGAGTTGACATCATCAAGGAAGAGAGGGACCTCCTCCTTATAATCAAAAGGGGCATGAATACAACAATTATTCTGGAAGAAAAATGAGATATATTAAATCCAAGAAAGGGATACAGAAAGAACTGGTCCCTGGTGTTACCAGTTACCACTCAGTGGTACAAAGAGTATTTCTGCTGCCTCTATCAAGACCTCTCCCCCAAGCAAAGTTCATCCAATATAGAGCCAAGACAAAGGCAGAATAACTATAATTTTATAAAGGGGGGGGAACATTAAGGACATAAAGACAGCAAAGATCACTTGAATTGTATCCGTTTCACGTCAAGGGCATCCTTGTAATCACGTTTAGTTACACATGAATAGGCTGTGGAAACAGCTGGGTGGACCTTAATTTAATTTAACTAATTGATTTATTGGTTTCATTAATTGTTGTCAAAGGATACAAATACTGTCCCCAAGGGCCACAGCTTGGCTGGTCATCATGACAGCTTCTAGAAAAGTAATTAGATTTCTTAGTTTAGCCCTTGAGGTGAGCCATCAAAGAGCTAGCAGGATTTCTCTATATACAATGCCACAGAAAATAAAGATGGAAAAGTAGGTATTGATATAAACAGTGCCTCCTTCCTGCCTTCCTTCTCATTGTCCTCAGTGATGAGGTCTTTTCCCATTAGTCTTTTACTTTTATCAGAGTAAATAACTTTTATGTCTTCCTTAAGCACTCTCTCTGCTATCCTTTTTCTTGGACTTCATCTTTTATTTTTAACCATGGCTTTTCTCTAATTATCATAAATGACCTTTATATATAAATGAGATATGAAGCAATCAATCACTGATAAAAGTGTCAACTCCAAAGCATAAGCCGTCTTTGTTTTTCATGGTTAAGTTTTAGGTTTTGAACATAATACTAAAGCTCAGACCTTGAACGATAGATGCTTCTTTTTCTTTTTTTTTTTTAGTAAAATTAATAGCCACACAATTTTTTAAAAATGAGAATTTCAAGTATAGAGAAGCAAATAAAAATAATTCTGAATTCCAGATTTATTGCCTTTTGATCTTTCTTTATGTACATAGATAAGCCTGCATCTCACTAAGAGAGAGCTGTGAGTAAAACCTTCAAAGAATGCTTTACTCTGTGACACATCAAGGCGTGAGCAGCACTTTCAACCATGAAACAAATCAGGGAGAAAAATCTTGCCTTTTCCTTCCTTCCTACTCCCTTTCTTTTTTTCCTTCCCAGATTTGGCATCTCAAGGATCCTAAAGAACCTGGGTCAGTACCACTAAAAAGCAGCAATGCCAGACCTGGTAGCCAGTGTATCTGGGAGGAATTAGCGTCACTGGATGGAAGGGGAGCCACGGTGCAGGGCAAAGCAGAGACAGACACTGTGGTGTGCAAAGTATGGCAGCAGTTCAAGGGAAATTGTTCAGCCTTTCACAAGGGGGACAGCCCCTGGAGGCATTTTTTTAAAATATTTGGCAGAGGATGGGTGTTTTGAAGGTGCTCAAGTCCAACATCGTTTGTATAAATAAAATCAAACAACAGCAACAACAAAAATCTTGGGCCATGGACATCATTGTGATCTCATTTATCTGCAGAGACTAGTGCATCACTGGGAAATTCAGGTGTTGAAATATCCTCAGCCTTCAAGAGTATAATGAATCTGTGCTCCATTTCACAAGGTGTGTTCTCTCCCTCTCCACGCCCCTTCTATAATTAATGTATACGCCCACTTAAAAAACGTAGATTTCCTTTTAAATATTTAAATTCTGATTTCCAAATTAATTTAGGGCCCGTTTGTTCTGCAAGCACGTATAAAAATTATCTTACCCTGGCAGGATGAGGGCAACAAGGTGCATGGTGATTAAGGCAGGAGTAAAAAGGCTGAAGACTCAAGAGCAATCTCAATATACCAGTGTCAACTCACGGCCTCCAGGAAACTCTGATGTCTAAAGACCTGCTAGAACAGGAAATCAGCATGGTCAATTTAAGTCTCTAGTTCTCAGTTTGCCTGTTCAATGTGTGGCTCAGCACTGCCTCCCATGGCATTTTACTCTTGAGTAATTTCATTAGATGTATATACTCTGCTGCCTTTTCTATTAAACCATGTTGTTGTTATAATATTAGGGAGCTATTGAAATACCAAAGTCTCTGTAAAATAATAATAATATTACACTAACTGCCTTTAAAATACAGTTTGCTTACCATATTGACATTCATACCAAATTACAACACTATTTTGCATTCTATGATTTCTTTTTTTTTTTTTTTTTTTTTTTTGCAGTTTTTGGCCAGGGCTGGGTTTGAACCCACCGCCTCTGGCATGTGGGGCTGGCGCCCTATTCCTTTGAGCCACAGGTGCTGCCCATTCTATGATTTCTTAAGACCCTGAATATGCTTTTTACTTTTAGGACTACTATTTGGTTTGCTGTACATATAAAATGTAACTATAACAACTGCAGACATGTCTTACGTAATGAACCAAAAGTTCTCAGTGCACTAAACTATAGCCCAAGAGAGGCAGAGTCAGAAGCTTTTTGAAAACTACCTCAATGTTTTCCAGCCAGCGAACTTTCATATCAATGTCAGCATTCAAATCATCTTGTCAGTTGGGGGCCTTTTTATAGAAGACTTGTTAGGCAACGTCTAGTGGAAATATCAGTATGGTAGAGTCTTGAGTGGCTGTGTGGGTACCTAGACTCTCGGGGGCAATCAATCTTTTTGATAATCATTCTGAAAATTGACTCATGGACTCTCAGAACTGGAAGGACTCTTAGAAATCATCCAATATAGTCTGATTCCCTCAGGACCAGCTTCTAGCTACAGAATGGAATGGGTTCTACTCTCATTATTTCTTTTAGGTTTGCATTCAGAGTTCCTTTTTCTGCTCCGAATCCAGAGTTACAGCAGCAGTCCAAATACTTAGCCCTATGGTTCTTCCAATTTTATTTGATGTTCATTCAATTAAAAGCTGGCATGTCTACGGCGTAGCTATTCTTAGTCGATGTGAACAGTAGGACCCACGGAAGGAGACAGCTGTGCAGCCTTCATTCCCCTGCACACCACTGCTGGGCTGCGAAGCCAGCTGCCCACCACACCACAGCTTCCCCTGGAAACCCAACCTGATCAAGCTCTCAGGAAACTGGGCATTAGTCAAAGATGCCAGGTCGCGAATCATCTCCCATCAGAGAACTCTAACTCCTGGTCATTCTTCAAAATCTAGCTTAAATATTTCATCTTCCTTACTAAGACTAACAATTAATATCATTTCCCCTGTGTTCTGAGCACTTCACACACATCTCTATTGTAGTGAGGAGTCTGTCTCCCAGTGAGATTATGTAGTTTATTGAGAGAAGTGACTCTATCTTATCTTTTTTATCTTCAGTGCCTGGAATAGAATAGCTGTTTAATAAATGTCTGAATGTAGAAGAAAATGTCAAAGAAAAAACATGAAAAAGATAGCATACTCTTTTTATTGAACATCCAGGAGCATCAGAAACAGAATGTAAAAATATATGCAATCTCTTCTCCTTTTTATAGGACCAGGAAGTCTATGAAGACAGTCAGACGAACCTCACCAGCGTAGTAAATTCATTTCTGAGAACGAGGCACGTTTGCATTGCCTCTGCAGCTCTGATAACCGTGGCCAGTGTTATTTAAATTGTTTATCATTTGAGCAGATAATTCCCAATGCCATGCGCCCTTCAAGAGTGTGAGCCAATTGCACACCTGCCATATAGACGAGAATGGTAGAAAGGCGCAAACATTTTCTTTTGTAAATATTCTACACAGCACACAGAATTGTCATTGTAAGTCATTTTATTAATGTTATTTTAAAAACAGAATGACTTTAGGAGCTCATTGTCTGCGGTGTTATAATGCTGCTTCCCCCCCATTCGGCTTTCTACACTGTAGTCTTCACAAAAGAACACTAGAGGGATCAGCTTCATATTTTTCAGAGGTCTTTGTGTCAACCAAGCCAAGTACAATTATGGCTCTTCCCAGAAGGAAAGAATAATGTTGGCAACCGGGAGTTACCACCCAGAACCACAGAAAAAGCTGCAAATGTAACCAAAATGGCTTTCTCAGCCTTTATAAACCCAGAAATCTACGTGGCATTTTCTATGGCTAGAGGCAGCACTTTGGGAAATTACCTTTAGAAAACTGGTTAGAGGTCTATCAGAGCTTTGAAAAGAGTCTGCAAGCTAGGGAGGGATTAAAGAAATAAATAAGCAGACTTGTTGTTTAATAAGCCTGCCAATTTTTTTTTCTTTTACTTCCAAAGGACAAAATCAAGTAAATGTCAGATTTTTTTCCCAGCTGGTAAGCACATTCAGATTTCAGACTAAAATCCCCCTAAAGGACTAGGGCTGATGATGAAAAAGTAGGAAAAACAAGAATTTCTGCTTTTCAAAATATGATAGAGAAAAAATTCAGTCATCCTTAGTCTGGGATTTTTCTTCAATTTTCCTAACCCATGGCCATAAATAAAGATATAAGTTGACAAAATGACATAATTTTGGTGTATTTCTAGACAGATAAGAGAGAACTAATTAAGCTGGTGATCCTAGTTAGTCAGAACTAACAAGGTAATTGAATCAGATAAAATGAATTAATAAAAAAAGAAACCACCTCCTGTCTCTAATGTCAGGCAATGCTGGAGCTTTAATTTGTCAATTTCAGAAAGACCTTCTCTGCTCCTGAGTTTATTTGCTTAGTAAATTGCCTCACTGGCTGATCCTCTCATCTCCCTGGTCCCCGTGGTCTGTCCTAATTAAAATAAAAATCACACTGCTCTAAGAATTTGATCATACCATTTCTCTTCTCAAAACCTTGAAGTAGCTCATAATTGCACTAAAACCTGTCATTCAATTTAAAATCGATAGTGGGGCTCTAAGTCCATGCCTGAAATATTCTCATGTTTCTGACCCCACTGCTGGCCTCCCTGCTCTACACAGCCCGGACGTCACTCCAGGCAGTCAATCTGCTTGACTCCAATAACATCTTGACATGATTCCCCCTTTTTTTGATTGTACCTTTCTCTTCTCCAATAAATAAACACTCAGCCAGAAAGCAGCTGCCATTGCTTATTTTTTTTGGTGGGGGGACAGGTCATGCCGGGTTGTCATGTGTAGGACTTGATGTGCAATAAATTCTGTCTTGTTTCTTCTGAAATCATAAACTTCATGTTTCTTGACTCTTCAATAAGTCCAAAGCAGTCAACTGTTTCAGTGGAAGAGACCTAAAGGGAAGCTCAAATCTTTGTCTTTTTAAAGCAAGAGTGATAAAGGAGATTCAAAAGTTATAGGAAAAGAGGTAAAGTCCCCTTCAGCCATCCCTTTTTCATCCCTCACCCGCTGACTTGTTCCCTCCCTATTCTATTTAAAAAAAAAAAAAATCCATGGCTTTCCTCTATGGTAGAACTTTCCAGCAATGTCCTTCCATAAAAGGGATGGGCTTTGTTTCAGAGCCAAAGGATCTGCCTCCAACAGTTTGAGCTGGGTGGTGGAGGTTTTTTGTTTTTTTTTTTTTTTTTTTTAGCTTTTAGACAACGTGGAAGTGTCTGGAATGGTGCCTCCAGTCCCAGCCATCCTAGGAATTACTCAGTGTTTCAGGGCCCTGAGCCAGTAACCACCTCCCAGCCAGCTCTGCCACGTTAGCTCTGAAAGGGCGGTGGGTGAGCTGTGGGTTCAGGGAGGCCAAAATGATGTGTCTCCCTTGCTGAAAGACCCTCCGTGGAATCTGCAATAATTTTCACAGGGCAAAAAAGTGCCCACCCTCTATTTCCTCTATAGAACTATAGAAAGTGAGAATGAGGGGGCGGCACCTGTGGCTCAAAGAAGTAGGGTGCCAGCCCCATATGCCGGAGGTGGCGGGTTCAAACCCTGCCCAGCCAAAAACTGCAAAAAAAAAAAAAAAAAGAAAAGAAAAGAAAGAAAGAAAAAAAGAAAGTGAGAGTGAGATGTTAAGATGTCACTCCCATTGGCACCTTAAAGTTTAAGTCTCAGGGTTACCCTCCACCCCTGGATGGGGCTCCTTTTTCTAATTTGTCAGCCAAAAGGAGGGGGGATGCCTTTTATAAATTTTCTTCAGAGTTGGATGTCTGATTCTAATAATTCTACCGGAAGGACCCCCTTTTCTGAATTACTGCCAAGGTACTATATAGAAGTGACACAAACTACCTAATCTTTCAGAGTAAAGTGAATTTTTATACACCAAATGATTAACTTTCTTCCTTTTTTTAATTTTGGGAGGCGGCATGCTTTTCCCCAGCTTGTGTCTTTGAGCCATCTCCTCTGCAGCTACCAGGGGGGCAGCTGCTCCCTGACCTAGAGAAGAACTCGAACCAGATGCCCACCTATGAGCATTTGGATTCCTAAAGAAATTAAGCATGAAGGAAAAAGTGATGTTTCTTTGGGCTGAGATTTGCCAGGAAAAAAAAAATGGGGTCTGTCTGGCTCCAGGCAATCTGACAAACTGACTGGATATCTTGTTCCAACCAGCTTTATTGACTAAGGTAAAGAGCTATCCCCAACCAGGAGGCTGTGATGTGCTTCTTGCACACACACACACACACACACACACACACAGGCACGCCTGTGTCCACTGTGAAGGGGAATCAGGGTTTGAATCTAGATTGGCTCTACTATGTACGCGTATGGATTAGACATGTTGCTTAATATCACTAAACTCTAGTAAACTCATCCATAAAATGGATAGAACTGGTATCGGGCCTCTCCTCCTCCCTTTCCTATAGTCCGGTGGTTCTCACCCTTCCTAATGCCATGGCCCTTTGATACAGTTCCTGTGGGTCACGACCCACAGGTTGAGAACTGCTGCTATAGTCTATCTCCCTTTTTATTATTTCAACCCAGGTGTTCCACTTGGTTCTCTAGCCTAATGTCAAATTACTATTCTCCTCATGGTGAAATCTTCCTATAACAGGGACCTTATCTGTCTTGTCCTGTATCTTTGATACTTTAAAAAGTGCTCGGGACAATAAACATCAGTGACGCGAATGAATGTCAAGAAAATCCAGTTCATCCCCGTCTCACCCCTCTCACTGCGCGGAGCACCAGGCGACTCACAGGAACTGCCTTGGCAGGCAGCAGTTTTTTCACCTGTTAAGCAAGGTGTTAGCGCTGCAAGGTATTTGGTTCTCTGAGGCGTGTGTTCTTAGGAGATTATTGTGACCTTCAGTAAAGAACTGACGAGAAAAGTCTCTGGTAAACCTTTATCCTTCCGAGCACATCTCACATCCCAAATGTGCCCGTGGTGACTCTGAATGCAGGCTTCCAACCCAGACTGCTGGAGTTGGCATCCCGGCCTCCCACCAACTAGCTAGGGACTTGGAGACAAGCTTCTTAACTTTGTGGAGCTTATTCCCTTTTCTGTAAAATGGAGCAATAATGCTACCTCCAGGAGCTGCCGGGGTGGGAAAGTGACGAAAGTCATCTGAAGAAACAGAAAACTGTGTCATAAACGGAGCCATTCAGTCAAAGCTCTCTATATGACTGTCTTTGGTTTCTATATTTTGAGACTAGGTAAGAGTGGTTGTCCTTTGGGAATCTGAACAGTGAACAGTGCTTCAGCTTTTATTTCAATTTTTTGTTGTTGTTGTAGTTCAATGGTAGTATAAATTCTACATGTAGCAATCTAATTGGGTATCAGTTATAAGGATAAAGCTGGGAGTTCAATCATGTAATCCTAAAACTCTGGGAGGCTGAGGCGGGTGGATTGGTTAAGATCAGGAGTTCTAGACCAACCTGAGAAAGAGTGAGAACCCATCTCTACTAAAAATAGAAAAATTAATCAGGCATGGTTGTGGGCGACTGTGCTCCCAGCTATGTAGGAGGCTGAGGCAAGAGGATCAATTGAACCCAAGAGTTTGAGATTTCTGTGAGCTATGATGCCCCAGTACTCTACCCAGGGACACAGAGTGAGACTTTGTCTCAAAAAAAAAAATTATAAGGATAATATAAAATATTTGGATCCAATATCCATATTATTTATCAGGATCATCACTAATGTCATTTTCTAAAAATCATAGTCCCGGGCAGCACCTGTGGCTCAGTGGGCTCAGTGAGTAGGGTACCGGTCCCATATACCAAGGGTGGTGGGTTTGAACCCAGCCCCGGCCAAACTGCAACAAAAGAATAGCTGGGCACTGTAGTGGGCAACTGTAGTCCCAGCTACTCAGGAGGCTGAGGCAAAAGAGTGCCTAAGAACAAGAGCTGGAGGTTGCTGTGACACCACAGCACTCTACTGAGGGTGACAAAGTGAGACTGTCTCTAAAAAAAAAAAAAAAAATCCTAGTCTCTGTGTGTCCGCATGGTAATCCTACACTACACATCACCGAACATCAGTCTCAGAGCTTCCTGATCATCACACATGGGTGTTCAAGAGGAAGATTCTTATTTTCTTACGTTTATGATCAGCATTGCATGTTTCTTCCTTAAAGTTATTAGGAATAAAGAAACATTCGCAAAATTATGCTGCCATTTCTTCAATGTTTTACTTTTGCTGTTATGAATTTTGTTTCAGCTATAGACTCGAAATATGGTTTTTCCTTTGGGGCAGCATGGTCATTTTGCTACTCTGAACAGAGTTGGTGAAGCCTGAAGTCGGGAAAGTTGTGAACTATGGATAACCCATGCATTCCGAAATGATTGTTACATTATTTTTCTCACAATTATCCCACAAAAAAAAAAAAACACCGATTTTTATTTGGAAAGGCTCAGAACAATGAAATAAATACAGTACGGATTTCAAATGCAAATGTCACGTCATTTCTGAATGAGTCAACCTTCAAAAGACAATGGTAAATCAACCAGATAATTTCTGCATGTCAAAGAGTTTTAAAGGTGATAGCTAGTAAATTGAAGTACACATCAAAGTTTCTCAAATAAAAATGTTAAATATAAGTTACTTCTTCATACATATCTGAAAGCTGTCAAGTACAGAGGAAAATAATCTGTCCCACCCCCACCCATTAACTGTACAGATCACAGTCACTGGCATCTTTCCACCTCCCAGGAGTGGCCGCGGGGGTACAGCGGCAGCATGACAGTTCTAGCTGTGTGGGAGTGTCCTTGAGTTCCAGCCCCTCCAGGACCAACCATGGCAGTGGCAGTGCATCCAACTCTTGGTGGTGCCCACCATGCATGCTGCCAGAATGTCGGATGCAAAAAGTATCTCTGAGTCTGTCCAGGTCAGACTATTGGGTAGCTTAGGGGGTCATCTCAGTGAGGAAGAACAAGGAGGGACTTATGAGCATACATGCACGCTCTGTGGACATGCATTTAGAGGAAGATTCTTTAAAATACCAGACTTCCAGCAGCAGAGCAGGCAGTCTTAGGCTTTAAGAGGTGGGTGTTCAAGTTAATGACAACACCTGTTTTTACCAGCTGGTAAAACCTGAGAACCCCCCCACCCCCCAAGTTACATGTGTCTTGCATATTTTGAAGAGAGATTGATGCTACCTGTTGTTAATTTATGAAGTGAGTGGGTTGAAAATTAAGGAGGTGGGAAAAATCGTGACATGCAAATGATTTTTCCTCCCCCTATGGATCAGAACCTTAATCATGCAATATTCTTATTTGCCATGTGGATGGTACAGGCGACCTCAATCTCACAAAGGCTTACAAAATCCAAAGTATAGTTCTCTGTTCTCAAGGAAAGGGGAGTTTGAGTCAACAAATGCCTTTTTACAGACACACACATAAACAACACAGCTGGAAATGACAGAGGACCAGTTCAGAGATTTGGAAGCACCTCCCCTGCCCCCCCTTAACCAGAATCCAAGCGCTGTGCCTTTAAGGCAGTGGGGGCTTGCGAGCTCCATGGGGCTGAACTCTGCCCCTGCTGAGCAGTGACTCAGACTCTGCTGGGTCAGACAAATGGAATCTCCCCTGTGAGAGCCCCTGCAGTCCTCCACTGAGAAAAGACATCAGAGTGCCTGAAGGGAGTGTTTCCCCCACAGCCGACCTCCAAGCTTAAAGGCCACAGTTATTCTTTACTGAGAGGGCCACAGTGTTCTAAACACCCATGAAAATTAAAAGCGTAATAATTCATGACACAAGCCGAACTTCTCCTTCCTTTCATTGTCGAAGCCTACCCGGAGAAGATACAGAAATGAGTGAATGCCGGATTCCGGCCTGGGGGAGGTGCTCCAACCAAGTCTCTTTTCAGTTTTTCTACAGCATCTACCACACACACACACACACACATGTGCGATGAATCATCGTCTCAGGCATGAGAAAACAAAACGTTTCAAGACAGGGTTTAGAAGGGAAATTAAGTAAGGAATTACAGCTCTCCATGGACAATGGTGTGTGAGTGTGTGTGTGCCTGAGAGAGGGAGAGAAAGAGTGAGATGAAGAGAGAGAGAGTTAAAGAGAAGCAGGAGAAAGAAAGGGAGGTAGAAGGAAGAAGAGGGGATAGGGATGGGGAGATGGGGAAGCAAAGGGAGCCAGACGATAAAGTGAAAGAATAATCAAAACAAAGTTCCTTCCCCCTCCTACACATCCAGATTCTTTGGCAGCTTCCAACCTTGCTAACATTCTCGGGGCAAGTTTGAAAGAAACGTTCAAGAAGCCAACAACATTCAGGGTGGACACACTCAAGATTTCTGAGATAACAGTTACCAATGGTAACAGGAACCCAACTCTAAAACTGGGCCATTGAGGAGGAAGGGCAGGAGGCGGAGGAGGAGTCTGAGGCCAGGAATGCTGATCTTGAAACAAGCGCTACAGCACCAGCCCCAGGAGCGGATTCTTCCCCCCCCCACCCCCCAGCCCTCTCTGCCTAAGCCCCAAAACTCAGACTTTCCAAGGGCATTCATCATCCCATCCCTACACTGCGGGGGACGGCCCATACTTTTGTTTCCAAATGTTTCTGTCCTATTTGTTCAAATGTACATAGTAGTATTAGGAAGAAACAAAAAGGGATACATTAAAAAAACAGTTGATGTCAATGTAGATTAAGAGGAATGTGAAATTACTGAGTAAATGGGATAGACCAGCTGCATAAGCAAAAAGTTTTCATGAAACAGAAATTAAAGCTATATTTTGCTTCGTGAGAGTTGAGCACAATACTAGCTTGTAAATTGACATGGATATTTATGTGGTGGGTGTTCTGTTATGTATTTTGACTTAAAGTTGAAACACTAAGATGACAAAGATCTGCTAATAATTTATTCTTAATTAAAAGATGCAATCTAAGAAGTAACTTTTAACAACTTCTTAATTATTCTTGTGACCGTATAACCTTCTTCAGTTAATCCTGTCAACCTTACGACAAATTTATCCACTGATCAAAAGTATTAGATGATATGAAAAGATTCAGAAGACATTGAAGTATACTAATGATTTTATTCCCCCCCCCCCAGGCATCTTGGTGGGTTTCCTTTCTCTAACCAACTCTTAATTGTGCTTTTAAATATGTGGTTAAAACCTGTCTTGTTTAGATTGTTTTTTCTCCTACAAATGTTCTTAGGAACCTGGAGCCAGCTAATCCATCTATTTACATCCCAGAGTTTCTCTCATGCTAATTCTTTCCTTCTAAAATCCCCCTCAGCCAATTTCCAACCCTACAGATCTTGGAAAAGCTAGCAAATTCTGATGACTATTTAACTTCTTCTCATTGGGTTTTCTCATACAGATGGTCGATATGTGGCCTCCATTGTGGTTACTTATATTTTTTATGCCCTTTAGTAGATATTTCCTGTATCCTACTCATGATCATATCCCTCAACTATACCTAGCATAAACCCCATGTTTTAAAAAGTACATAACTCCCTATGCCTTTCCAATTAGCAAGACATAAAACACCAAAGCAAAACTTTAACCTTTGTGCTCAATTACCTGCTAACATCATTTAACAGATGAAATTCCCTTTAGTGTAGACCAATCTCATTCCAATGCAAACAAAACAAAATGTCAGGTCTGAACCAGACAGAGCTGTCAAGTAAAAGAAGCAACTCAAATAATCATGTCAAGTCAGATTCCCAGAAATCCTCTTCACCCTGGGTCTCCAGATCACCACCACTTGCCAGTCACCTTACAAATGTGGTGATGTCCTTTGGAAAATTGAATTGACCAAGTGTGTCCATTTGTCTGATTTTGTTTGCCTAATCAATATAAAACAGGTTTACTATAAAGACCAAAAATATTCTTGTCCATTCCTCTAAAAATCCTAGCCATTAATCTGTTTTCATCAAATCAGCTATTGGAAGTCTATTTTTCCATAGTCTTCCATTTGGTTTATGAAACGCTCCACTAAGTTGCCTTAAGGTAGAAATTAATTTACTCACAGCAACTGAATTGTTTTTTCCTTAATTAAACACTGCCTTCTCAAACCCACTATATGCTTCTCAGAAGAAAAAAAAAGACTCAAAAAACAAACAAAATCAAAAACAGACAAACAAAACTCCTGTATTTGCTGAAAGGGTTGAGGATTTTTATGAAGCATTTCAACTGATTTGCCAGAAAGCAGTAAGCAGGGCAGCTGCTGCTACCCCTCAGCTGGCCTCTCAGATTTCTTCTAACCTCTCTCCTGCCTGGAGGCACAGTTTCCATCTCTGCGATTGCTCTTTCTTGCTTTCTGTCTGCCTGCACCCTTTCCCTCCCAGCTCCTCGCTACTGTGTGCAGGACCGAGGCCGGCAGCCCTCTGATGGTGACCACAGTCACCCTGGGTACACCATCTTCATAATGCATGTGGGAAGAATTGACTAATACTCCAAAGCAACCAAAGTGTGAAAAAGAAAAAAAAAAAAAAGAGGAGATATATATTTTCCAAACAACTCAACATTATATATACATTATCTTGACCTTTAAAAAAAAAAATTATGCCACTTGGCGAAAATAACATATACCTCAGAAACCCCTTCCAGATATAAATCAACGCATTTCAGAAGCATAGATTTTCCTGCATAAAATCCCAGATGTGGAGTTCGATTCCACACTCCTGTCCAAAACAATCACTAAGTCCAAGAAACATTTACATAAAATCAGAACATTTCATGGATTAAGAGATTCTTCCTCATCACTATTAACTATGTTTGTTCTTTCTCAGGAGCAACTTAAAAAAAATAAATAAATCAGGTATAATCCTCAACCTTTCACAATCTTTCAAAAGTGAAACCTTAGATTTGGCATGATCCATTTTTTGAAGTTATCTTTTATTTTTATTTACAAATATTACTGTCTGTTTTTTGAGACTTTGGAAAAAAATAAGAAAAAGAAGTTAACTGATGACGCCATACTGAACCTCAGAGTCAAAGCACTCTATGATAGACATACTTTTATCTGACAATGTCAATGTTACTCTTTTTTTTGCATTATTATTATTGCTCAATATTTCGTTACAGCAATTGTCTGATTTCTGAATGTATTAATCTTCGTTCGTTCTTTATGGGGTTTTTGTTTCTAGTCCTTATCTTAAACAGTTATTGTTATTAATTAAGCCTTTTTAATTTTGTGAAGGCAAAAAGTGGAAACCAAATAAACACATGTATATGTGTAGAGAAAATAAAATAATATATATATATATATATATATATTCCAATGACTTAGTAAAATGTCACCAGTCTTTCGTGCCCTGAGGTCTCTTTATTAACTCTTAGAACAGTATCTAGAGACTTTAACCCCCAGTGAATGGATTTTTGCAAAAGTATAATGCAACCATCACACACTAGCCTGATCTTTATTTCACATAAGGCCACGGGGATCTGCTTGGCTTCTTCAGTCTGAGAGACAAAACTAAGGTGACAATTCAGGACATCCTATTTATTACACCAATGGGACTTAGAGAGGTAAGAGAATAGGGAATCAAGGAGAAAGAAACAAAATTATATTTGAGTTAAAGAAAACTATACATTTGTAATGCTTTTCTGCAAGTAGCAATGACAAAATCCCAATGCCAACAGAGAAAATATTGTGTTTTATGTTATTATTCTATTGATCTGTTGGTCCCTCAATAGTTATTCACATATATACACATACACAGATATATTATGTGCGTATATCTATTATATTCAACACATCTATTATATATGTGCATACATGTAATTTTACTAATGGAAAACACATACGGATGTAATTCACTACCTATGAGGGGCTCATTGTATTAATATTAAGTGAAGTTAAAACTAAGGACAGAATTATTTACAATAGGTTTGTTCTCAGTTCAATGTAATAAAAGAATTATGAAAATTTAAACACACTCATGGATGTTTAAGTAGTTGATATGGTTCTTCCCTGCTAGAAATTCCAAGATTTTGGTAAAAAATAAATAAAGAAAGAAAGAAAGAATGCAAAATAAATACTTGACAGAATTCATTTCTGTAAAAAAGTTGTAATATTTTGGGAAAAATAATATATCAAGTACTTTAAAATTAGAGAAATTAGAGAACAACCAAAAAATATGGCAACAGAGTGCTAAATTATGTGATCAAATACTACATTAAATAATACAAACAATAACTTCAAAGAGTAACCAGAGGAAAATAAATAAATGTGTTCTGATATTATAGAGGAAGCCTATGGAAGATTATGGAAGACTGTGATGAGAATTAAAGAAGTTTAAAAAAAAGTGAAAACCTAAAAATACTTAATTAAAAACAGAAGAGCACACTTAGTTCAAAGCAGAAAGGTTGGGATCAGAATGAGTGACAGTGGCCTCTCCTGAGAGTTTGTGGATTTTACTTGTTTTCACTGGGATCAAGGTTATCACAGAACTAATATCCAAAGCCAAGAACAAGCCATGACACTAGCCCAGGGTCCTCCTCATGAGATGCAGTGTGTCTATTTCTCCTTCCAGCCTTGGTGCTTTTATGCATTTATTCAAGTCAATATTTATTCAGTGCCTCTAACATTCTATTCATTGTTTGGGTTCTGGAGACATTGCAAAAAACCAGACAGACGAAGTCGCTGCTCTCTTGAACCTAACCTTCTGGTGAGGGACGTAAATAAGGGAGAAATAAGTAGATGGATGGTGGATGGATGGTATGGCAAATGGTCATCAATGCTAAGGGAGGGGGGCAGTAGCTACTCAGAGAGGACATCTGAGCAGAGACCTGCAGGCCATGAGCAAATGACTCATGTATGCAACTGTGGGAAGGTGATCTCAGGTAGAGAAAACGGCAAGTGCAAAGGCCCTGAGGTATGTCCCATATGCTTCAGGAACAGCAAGACACCAGTGAGGCTGGAGCAAAATGGGTGAAGCGAAGAAAGGTGAGGTCAGAAAAGTCCAAGGGGGGATTATACACATCCTGCAGGGGATGAATTGACTTGGACTTGACGCTACATGACATCCAAAGGTTTCAGATACCTTTGAACAAAAAAGTGGCATGACCATAAATATATTTAAAGGATCTTCTGTCTGCTGTGTATAGAACAGACTAAAATAATGGTGGTGAAAATGGTGAGATCCTTGATGTACTTGACCACAGAGCTGCGAGGATTTTACAGATAGATTGGTGACGAATATGGAAGCAGGTGAGGGCAGCAATGGAAAAGAGAAATCAAAGATGATTCCAAAGTTTTTGTCCTGAGCAATTGGAGAGACAGAGTTTATTATGATGGAAGCAGGAGATAATATAGTGGAGTCAGGGCAGGAGTTTCTTTCCTTCCTTCCTTCTTTTTTTTTTTTTTTTTTTTTTGTTGGTACATAAGATAAGCTACATCATGATTGTATGTGCTGGTTGGGATGATACAAGAGAAAGAAAAATAAGTTAATGCTGGAGAACGCAGAAACAACTGCTAGAGTGATGTGGATGAGTAGGGAGAAGGGAATGGGACTGGCTTTGGCTAAGAAGGAAGGCAAGTTCATCCACAGTCAACGGGAGGAAAGGGAAAGCTCTGTGTGGGCTGGCCGAGGTGGTGCTGGGAACTTGCGGGAATTTTCTTCCATTTCTTTTTCTATTTTATCAGATCTTCAATTTAGAGTGAGGACTGGGGTTTCTCTCATTATCCTTCCCACTTTGCCCTCCCAGTTGTCCTCTCTAGACCACTGTCCAAACCCTCTACTCTGCCCTCTGGAACAGGTTATCCCAAACCAAGACCTCCCCCTCCCAGACATTCAGCATTTTCATTTTCACCTACCCTTTTACACCTGGATCTACATCTGGCCCAGGCATACTAACATCTTCTGCAGGTCCCCTGACAGCTATCATCTTTTTGTAGCCTCCCTCTGCCAATATAGAAGACCAAGCAGGAGATGGGAAGGGGGGAGGGGCAGTTTTCTTCTCTGGCAACTGTGTTGGTGGCAACAGGAATCAGGGCATTTCCAACTGCCCAGCCAGGGCAGCACATTCTTAGTGGGTCCGGCCCCAGTTGAGGTGGGTCCAGAACTGGCTGTGACAGTTTCCCCAGCAGCACAGAAGCAAGGGCTGGGCTATGGACACGAGCAGCTTCCAATCACTGGGAATATGCTTCTCTTGGTATAATCCTTTAGTCACTTCACCTTTCTCCTTTCGCTCTTCCAGTCCTGCCTAAATCTTTGCAACCAGTGCTTTGAATTAAACCCTCATGGTATGAAAAACAGAATCGTTTCTATTTTCTTGACCACCCATCCCTGTCTGATACATACTCATTATGCTCAACTCCTTTTCAAGAGTTTCCTCCTTCTTCTTGCTTGAATTAAAATATATCTCTTCCTCGGTGATGCTGTTTTTCTGCAACACACTTCAGCACTGCTGTTTGTCTCTAGTGTCCTAACAATTCTCGGCCAGAAGGTAACGTTAATACCCTCACCTCCCTGTTACTCCATTCACCCTGTGTTCCCAAATACTGCTCACCACATCCTTCCCTTTGGCTTGACGTATCCACCCTATCTTTACCCAAGGGACTTGGACGGTCCCTCTTTTTTTATTTTTTTTAAAGGATTTATTGATATATGCATCATAGAATTCACCCTCTTAGAGCGTATAATTTAATGGCTTTTAGTATATTCTCAGAGTTGTACGACCATCACCACTATCAATTTGAGAACATTTTCATCACCCCCCCAAAGAAATTCCCAAGCTATCTGACTCCCAACCCCGGTCAATCACTAATCTACTCTTTATCTCTATAGATTTGCTTTTTCTGGACATTTCTTTCTTTTTACTTAATTTTTATTAAATCATAACTGTATATATTTATGGAGTATAATATGATTATTTGATATAGAATGTGGAATACTTAAATAAAACTAATATAACCATCACCTCACTCACTTATTTTTGCAGTAAGATATTTATAATATACTTGTAGTTGTTTTGAAATATGCCCTTGCACTGTGTACATTAGGTGAGATCTTGCCAAATATCCTCCCATCTCTCACCCTCCTCCTCTCCTCCCTTCTCCCTCCTCTCTCCTCTTTCTTTCTGGACTATCTTTGTATTTTGTCATTCATGTGAATTTATATATTGGTTTCATAGTAGTATTTAGTATATGGGATACTTTTTTCCCTATTCTTGATATACTTTACTAAGAAGAATATGTTCCAGCTCCATCCAGGTAAACATAAAAGTCTTCCTTTTACAGTCTTCCTCTTTTTTAGGTCTGCATAGTATTCCATGGTGTACATATACCACAATTCGTTTATCCATTCATGGGTTGATGGGCATTTGGGATGCTTCCATGACTTGGCTATTGTGAACTGGACTGCAATAAACATTCTGGTGCAAATGTCTTTGTTGTAAAATGATTTTTGTTCATCTGGGTAGATACCTAGTAATGATATTGCAGGATCAAATGGTAGGTCAACTCTTAGTTCCTTGAAAATTCTCTGTATTTCTTTCCAAAAAGCCTGAATTAGTTTTCAGTCCCACCAAGAGTATAAAAGTGTTCCTTTCTCTCCATATCCACAGGACATCTGTAATTTTGGGATTTTGTGATGTAGGCTACTCCTCCTGGAGTTAGGTGATATCTCAAAGTGGTTTTGATTTGCATTTCTTTGATGATTAAAGATGACGAGCATTTTTTTCATGTGTCTGTAGACCGTGCACCTGTCATCTTCAGAGAAATTTCTGTTTAAGTCTCTTGCACACAAAGAAATGAGGTTGTTTGTTCTTTTCTTATTGATTAGTTTCAGGTCTCTGTGGATTCTAGTTATCAGACCTTTGTCAGAAACATAAAAAACCTGCAAAAATCTTCTCCCATTATGAAGGCTGTCTGTCTGTTTTACTTACAGTGCCCTTAGATGGGCAGAAGCTTTTTAGCTTGATCAGATCCTAGTATTATATTTTTGGTCTTGCTTCAATTGCCCAGGGGGTCTTCCCCATAAAATATTTTCCCAGGCCAATATCTTCAAGTGTTTTCCCTCCACTCTCTTCTAGTATTTTTATAGTTTCATGTCTTAAGTTTAAATCTTTTATCCAATGAGAACCAATTTTTTTTTAGTGGTAAAAGGTGAGGGTCCAGTTTCTGTCTTCTAGAGGTCACCAGCCAGTTCTCCCAGCACCATTTATTAAGTAGGGAATCGTTTTCCCCAGGGAATGTTGGATAAGCCTAACATTTCCTCTTTTTAACTAAAGGCTTTGGCATCCAACCCCCAACTTGGCTTTTGCCCAAGTCCTACTGAAAGCCCACATGGTCTCAGTATCTACGCAGACGACCCATGACCCCTCCACCATCCAGAGCCTTCAGCTTCTTGACCTCTTTCAGTTTCTTCTTCATCCCAATTCAGTCTGTCCTTCATGTCAACACCTTTATTTTACCTATTCCACAAACAAAATAAGTAACTATTACACCCCTTTCATCTAATAGCACCTATTTTTAGCATACTGGACGGGGTCATCTTTGGTCTTTATTGAACTTGTACGCATTTCCAGCGTGTCCATCCCTCTATTCTCTCCCATTTAGCCAGCTATTTCTTTCCTCCTCCCATTTCCCACATTTCAGGACCCATTGTCCCAGGAGTACTCTTGTCAATAGCTTGACTCTTTCACCTCACTCTCTTTTCATCATGTAAGTCCAGTAAATTCCCACCTCTCGGTCATCTCATTCTTTCTCTCTGCCTGCACCTGGGTAGTTAAATATAGCTGGGGGTGGGGGGAATCATTTTAAATGGCAGATCGATAGGTTCCTTTGTAACTTCAAAAGCCCAGTATCAAATAGGCTCTGAACCTATTTATCTCTGATTTATACTTTCTCGTTTTCTCCAATGATTTTTTCAATTTTTCAAAATTATCCTTATACATTTAACCCAGCCTTTAACTCCCTTTGTTCTCAACACATGGTGATCTCATGTGCTAATTCATAGAGAAAATAGATGCTTAGCACGGGCCATCCATGACTTCTTGCTGGCAAATGCACAAACCCGTCTATGTCTGCCCATCTTCCTTCCCTCCTCTCTATTATAATAAAGGAACTATGTCACAAACTTAGGCACATTTCTCCACTTTTGCTTTAATTCTGTCTTTGCACAAATTATCAGAAACTTATCACTCTTTAACTCATTGCTTTTTATCTGGAATCTTCCCAGCAACTTTCTTTGTCAACAAAATCAACTAGTTTCAACTGTGCAGAATAGCAACATTTAGTACTTTCTCAATACTTGGCAACTATTGCCTCTATCCCACCCCCAAACATTTTCCTCACTCAAAAGGGAACCCCAAACTCATTAAGCAGCCATTGCCCATTCACTTCCCCATGGCCTGTAGTAAGCCCTTATCTGCTTTCTGTGTGTGGATTTACATCTTCTGGATATGTCATATAACTAGAATCTCACAATACGTGACCTTTTTTTGTCTGTCTCCTCCCACTTTGCCTATTTTTGAGGTCCATTTATGTCGCATGCATTCACTCCTTGTACAATGTACTTATATTCCTTGTATGAAGATATCACATTTTGTTTATCCATTCATCAGCTGATGGACATTCGAGCTGTTTCTAGCTCTTAACTGCTATGAATAGTGCTACTGTCTTTTGAGCCCTTGTTTTCATTCTTTTGGGTAGATACCTAGGAGTAGAATTGCTGGGTCATATGGTGATTCTATGTTTAACTTTTTGAGCACCCACCATCCTGTTTTCCACAGCAGCTGCCCATCTACTTTTAAACATGCTCATGTCTTTAAATTAAAAAAAAAAAAAAACCGAACCTCATGCCTTTCTCTGGCTATTAATCTTTCTCTTACCTTGTCAAAGCAACTTCTCAGAAAAAGTTAAATTGGGGCACCTTCCAGCCCGTTGTAGGCCTTTTTCTTTTCTTTTCTCTCTCTTATTTCCCCATTGATTCTGGCTGTCCTCCAATCTGTTCCCCATACTGCAGCCACTGTGACCTTTTCAAAATGCAAATCTGATCATGCCACCCTTGTTTCAAACATTCAGAGGATTTCCAGTGCTCTGGGGTAAGACAGAGTCCTTACCTCCCTGACCCATATGATCTCACCCACCTTCCCCTCTAACCCTTCCTCCTGTGCCAGGTACTCGGTCACTCTAGGAGCCCAGCATGTGCCCTCCCATCCACCACAGTTCTTGCCATTTTCTCACCCTGGACTATAACTTACTCTTCCCCAGGTCTTTACTTATCAATTTCTATCCTTTACATCTCTATTCATTCCACACTTCTCCTGTTAAGCCATCCTTGATCTCCTTGGTTTGGTAACATTCTTTAAATCCTACAGGACTTATGGGTTGAATTGCATTCAGGTCCTAATAATCCTCAGTACCACAGAATGTGACTGCATTTGAACACAGGGTCTTTAAGGAGGTATTAAGGTTAAATGAGATCGCGTGACAGGGTCCCAATCTACTTTGGCTGGTGTCCTTAATAAAACAGGAGACCTAGGACACAGACAACATGCAGACAAGGGGTGATCTTGTGATGACACAGCCAGAAGACAGACATCTGCAAGCCAGACACAGAGGAAACCAAGCCAACTAAGACCTTGATCTTGGACTTCTACTCTCCAGAACTGTGAGAAAGCAAATTTCTGTTTTATATGTCACCCAGTCTGTGGCACTTCCTCACGGCCGGCCTAAGCAGACTAATACAATCACCCTGTACCTCTCTTCCCACAACCCACTTGCCAGAGAGTTAATTTTACTTTTACTTTTTCTTTGACTTTTAAAAATTAACTATTTCCTCTCCTTCTCTGTCTTTTTCTTCTCCTTCTCTCTCTCTCTTTCTCACTCTAGGAGTATAAATGCCCTGATGGCAAGGATTCTTCCTGTTCCTATTTACAGGTATATAACACAGTGATGAGCACAGAGCATATGTGCAGTAATTCAATATACAGGTATATTTCTTAAATAAATGGGTGAAAAGATGAATGAAAAATAAATGAGTATGTTTATTTAATTGAACAATCTAGGCATCTCTCAATTTTACTTGTCAAACTTTTTTTTTTAAATCCATCATTCATGAAATGCCGAGCCCCACGCGGGATGGTCCCTATTTGCACAATGCTCCCAGTCAGGCTGAGAAGTGAAAATGCAAACAAAAACTAAAGCACAGAGGACTGGTTCTCTAAGTAGAGACACATACTAACAATCTGGAGCCCAGGTTATGAAACAAGCAACATTGAGGAGCCAGAGCAGGTCTCATTTGAGCGGATGAGTCTGTATCTCAGTCTTGAAACAAGAATGAGAAGAAAGAAGCTGATGAGGGCAGAAAGAAATCAGGCAGCGGGCTAGGAAGGAGCAAAGCCTTGACGTGTGGGAAAGGACAAGAAAACTTTTTATCACTACTATTGCAATTTCCCATTAAGTTCTGGGGGTTATGACGTAAAAGTTCTTGAAACTAAAGGGAGCGTGAGTTCAAATTGAGTTAGTGGCAGACTAAAATTAAATAGTTTTCTTCACTATGGGACTTCTCCAAGCCATTAGTATGCTAATGTGCATATGAATTTTCAAAGAAGAATGCATTACTTCCTCAACTTCTATGACTCCTTAACTCCTTTTGCTTCTTTCCAGAGTTTATCTTACATGCCTACTATTCTGTTTTATACTCTAAGAAACGCAAGACCAAACCAAGGACAATGGTAAAAGACCATCCAGAAAAATAGGCTGGTATTTGACAGCAAGTCAAAAAATCCATAAGATGTATTCAGATCACAAGAAGATTTAATCCAAAGGGTGGGCTCCATGGCTCACACCGGTAATCCCAGCAGTGTGGGAGGCTGCGGCAGGTGGATTGCCTGAGCTCGCAGGTTCCAGACCAGCCTGAGCAAGAGCAAGACCCCATCTCTAAAAATAGCAGAACACTGTGGCAGGTACCTGTAATCCTAGCTACTCAGGAGGCTGAGGCAAGAGAATCATTTGAGCCCAAGAGTTGGAGGTTGCTGTGAGCTATGATGCCAGGGCATTCTACCCAGGGTGGCAAAGTGAGACTCTGTCTAAAAAAAAAAAAAAAAAAGAAGACGAAGAAGAAGAAGATTTAATTTAAATATCTTGAACAATTATGATCTCTCAGACAGAATCCTTAGTAGAATTAGTCAGTGAATATATTATTTGAATCCTATCAGGCAGTGAAGCAACTTGGATAGGAGACTGAAAACTTAAATAACATTTCAGAAGTAAGTTACGTGGTAACTTTAACCTGGGGACCCTTTGTAGATCAGGGAGCCCCTGTTAGAATGAGTATAAATAGAATTCGGCATGCATCCTCACTGTCAGAAGCATGGATCAAGTCACAGAATCAAGATCAAGCATGTAGTAGAAACTTAATATACAGAGGGTACCAAAAAAATGCATGCACATTTTAAGGGATGTTATCTATGTATTCCACGTATTACTTTTTGAAGTTAAACTGATGCTACCATTACTGGTCAAATGTACTTAGATATGTTTCTCATAGGCATGTTCCCTGCAATTAATATAGTTTGGGGGAATGATCGATTTTACTTCTAACAAGATCCGTAACTTTTGTAAACATTTTCGGCATCCCTGGTTTAAGTTATCAATAAAATAAATATCTCCTATAATTGATACATAAGTAACATCAGGAAATTCACATTAGTGCACTCTCCTTGGAATGATAAAACTGTCTCCCTTGTAGATAAATCAGACTCAGATTGAATATGGTTATATTTAACAAATGAACCAAAATTATCCATATATATGTGTGTGTGTGTGTGTGTATTTTTTTTTTTTTTTTTTTTTTTTGCCAGGGCTGGGTTTGAACCCAGCATCTCTTATATATGGGGCCAGCTCCTTACTCCTCTGAGCCACAGGCATCGTCCTGCATATTTTTTTTAAAGAAGATTGCAAATAGTTAGCTTAGAGGGTCTATGGTTATCAAGAACTCAAGTTCATTAAAACGTATGTACATATTCAGTATTTTTACTAAATATTTTTACTGCATAAGAGAATGTGGCATATTGGAGCATCTAATAACTCAGTTCTGTAATTCTCATTTAAATTCTATAATTAGATAGTTATTAAACCTTTTATTTTAATTTCAAAGGCATGAAAATTTCACTAAGTTGATGAATAGTATCAAAGCTTTTAAAGAGAACTTAAGTTTTACCATATTTCAGAGTTTAAAATACTGTATTTCTTAAATTTCATTAAATAATTAGAAAGATGTTTTTTGTCAATTAGATAGTTTTGGGTTTAAGACCCTAAAATCAGATATCTTAAATTTATAAATTCACCTTAAAATGTTTGAACAATTTTAATTAGATTTTGAAAATATGTGAGAAAGTGATTGCTAAAATAGCCTACATTTTTAATAAAGCTATAAGCTTATTGCTTAATAAAGCAATAAGATTTCTAAAAGACTGAGGAAAAAATAACTCATATCTATAATAATTCAAATATTAATTTTCAAATCCAAAAGAATCACAAATCCTCATTTCTGTGCCTTCAAGGGCACCTGAAAAGTTTCATATTGACACATAGGCATTTATTAAAGATGTTAAAATAGTGAGTTCTAAGTATTTGGGGCTTTTTTTTTCTGTAATTAAAATGAGTTCATTGAAAGCTTTGGACCAAGGGAATGTTGTGATCACATTTGTATCTCACCAGATAATTCTGATGGCAGGGAAAGGCCCTTTCCTGTGTTTTTGCTGGGTGAATTCTACTTACTTCTTCAAGCGCCAGCATTGACCATACCTCCTCCATGAAATTAAAACAGACACACGACCTAAGGCAGAATTAAAACTCCTCCGTACACCTTTGTAGTTTACAAATCCTGTATGATGACCATTTCTTTACAAGGGGTCTTTAATGTCCTGTCTCCTGTAGTAAAAATTATGAAGCGATACTGTCTTATTTACTTTTAGATTATTTTGTTCCTGATATGGAATCATTTAGGTTCATACTATTTGGGTGCCATACACCTAATTATATTTCGATTAGATAGCGTGCAATTGAAAGGCTTCGTTCAGGACTACATTCCGAATTGAGTACAAACCCTACCCAAGCGCAGATATCACATAACATCCCACAAAGAAAAGGAGGGATCTCTTTTTCTCCTCTCACTTTCCATTTTTTAATTGCAATTATAATTAAATAAATAGCAAGTCCTAAGTATTAATTATTTTTATCCAGGATACATCCAGCACCACAGAGAAAGAACTGGCTCTTCCAGCATTTCCTATCAACAGGTTTTCAGTCGTGTACTCACTTGCAAATGATTACACATTCGCAGGAAAGAAATGTGTTTGGGTTGGAAAAAGTCCCAGCGGGCCCATAGGGTGGGCATTTGATTCCTTGATAAAAAGCCAAGTCCCACTGTCTAGAGAGGAGGAAATTAGAAAAGGGGCAAAGAACCATTTGCTTCGGGGCCTAAAATAACACCAATTTCAACAAGAACTATGAGCAGCAAGATAGCAGAATTAAACAGTAGAGAAAAATTGCTAAGACTTCTCCAACTATAAAATAACTTAGAAAATAACTTCAAAATAATTTCCCGATCCACAACAATATTTTGACCAAGAATATATTGAAAGGCAATTTAGCGAGATGTTTTGGAGGACTTCAACATAGTAAAAGATATATTTTTAGATCACGAAGAGATGAATAAATATTAATACAACAACAAAAAACTTTGAGGTACCTTTTAATCCTCAGATTGTATTTTTTGTGCGTGAGTTATTTCCTTTTGTGTGCGTGCATATGTCTTTTCTCACCCCACCTCTCTCTCCCTGGCTTTCTCTCTTAATTATACTGTAAAAATCAAGCCAGCAGGAACTGCTTCTTAACATTTAATCATTATCCACCCGGGCTGTCATAATTTTTTTTCTTTTCTTATGGAGAAATTTTTCCTTCTATTGCCTATACTTTGCTCCAGCACATTAATTATCTTTCTTGTGACAAGCCCCTAATCCATTTTTGTTCTGTGAAATCTGTAGCACTTAATGAAGATTATTCTCACTTTGTAAAGGCTTTAGAAGGGACTTTTCAGATCCTGTCTAAATGAGGGCCTCTTAAGTCATATGATGAGCTTAGATTGGAGCCCTGGTCGCTCAGATTTGATTAGCAGGTCCTGATGGCTTGCTACTACTTTGCTCAGCTCTGTGATTTTAGCAAGGAAAAAAAAAAAAGCCAAAAAGAAAAACAAGAGTAGCTATCTGGATAATAGCAGGAACAAGTCAGAGAGGACAGTCACCTGCCATATGCACTATTCTGAGTACAGTCATTAGCTACAGATGCCTGGTAATTTGAAATGGGGACCTTTCTGCCTCTCATCTTAGGTAGTCGCAGGGCTGAGACCAGTATGTGTAAATAAGAGTCCATTCATTTTCTGCTGGGGCTTAGAATTAGTAATTCTAGCGTGTGGCTCTTCCTTCCTGTGTCTTTATGAACTTTCTGCCTTTTAAACAATCAGTACTTCACGATTATGGTATGCTTGATTTTAGACCTGCCTTCACTATTTGCTCTCAAGAAGAAAAAACATACAACGCATTAAGTTCCGGTTCTGGAAAAATAAGGTACCAGTCTAAAAAACAGATGGTGACTATCACTAAAGGAGCTTCAATGACACGTGGCCCATCTTCTTTCACCCTTGGGGGGAAACCCATATTCTACCCTATGCTGTCAGAAACACATGCACCTGGCCGGATGGTAATTACATTTGGATTTCCAATATTCCCCCAAATCAGTGACAGACATGTGTCCAGGTGTTTTGAATCAGAGCTATATATTTGGCAACTTATGGACCACCTAGGGCTGGAATAGTGCGGTCAAAGGCTGGGAATCAGAACACATGATTTTGAAATAAAATCTATATAATAGAAAATAAGAAGCGATGGCTTTTTTCAGTAACTGTGATTAAACTGGCTTCTTCTGCCCCTTGGAGTCAGATGAGAAAGAAATAATGATAATCATGGAAAGGAACATCACTAGATTGAAAATCCGTGGGATGCCCACGAGGCATGACCCCTAGCCACGCAGACACAGAGAAGTCCTGATGCCCAAGGTAACTGAGATTCTAGAATGGGCCTGAAATGTTTTTCTTCCAGCCTTCATGCATGATACTCCTCTAACTAAAAAATCGTCTTTGGTTTCCCCTTTCCCTGCCCCACTCAAACCCTGACTTCACTTGGAAACTTTTTTACCTCAGTCTCAGTTTGAAACTCACTTTCTTCAAGAAAGCTTCGCTGATCCCTGAGACCAGAAGAGCAAGATCCACGATGACCCCCTGGGCCCCCATGCTTTGCTCATTATAACATATATCATCATTTGTCATATTTCCCCATTTTATTGGCCTTACTCCTTCCCGGATTACAAATTCCCTTAAAGTTGAAAAACGTATGTGCCTAATTCATAGTAGTCCTTAAATATGTAATTCTGGAATAAGAAGAGAATAACAAACCGCACAGCTCTTGGCAGTACATGGTACTAAATTTTGAGATCCTTTTTACAGGTTAAAAGACAGAAATGTACTTTTTCTGAAAACCCTGAATAGCAGGATCAATAATTACCCAAAATGAACAAACTGTCCTTTCCGGTCCTTTTTAGCCCTATAAATCTTTTTTTTTTAAAATAAAACTGCTAACATAAATTTTAGATTAATAATTGTGTCCTTGTCATTATTTCACCACTTCAGTAGTTGAGTGCCCAAGATGGAGGTGAATAACAGGACTGGCCTCATCTAATCAAGCCCTGAACGGCACTTGTCTCGAGGTATGAGAGCAACCATTCCACCGCCCAGCATTAATATCATTAGAAAAAAAGAGGCAATAAGGAGATTTTTGTTTAGCAGAATTCTTTAGTCTGTGCAATTTCACCCTTATCACTGATTATTTACCCAGCTCACATCTTTATTCCAGAGTATACAGATTTTTTTTTAAGTTGAAGTCCCATGTTAACCAGGTGGATTTCTACATAAACAAATAGTTTACTATGTTCGTATGACAAAAATAACTAATTCAGGACATACCATTCTTAAAAACCAACTCCTCCCATCTATGGATTAATCTTCAATTTCTTTCAGAGACAGAAAACTGGGTTTACCAATGTGGGGGACTCCTCTTAACATAACAAGGAAGATTTGCTGTGCCTTTCTAGATTGAGTCGGGGCCACTGTGTGTGAAGGTTTATATTATTTTCCCGCATGAGCA
Source organism: Galago senegalensis (assembly GCA_963575145.1). Lineage (NCBI taxonomy): Eukaryota > Metazoa > Chordata > Mammalia > Primates > Galagidae > Galago > Galago senegalensis. The sequence continues at coordinate 7,992 of CAUYTI010069342.1, read as the reverse complement.
ACTATTGAGCTTACTGTTGAGTTTATAAAGTAGAATATTCCACAGAAATGAAACATGAAGAAAGAGCAGCAGTGATTCACATAAACTGCTCCTTCGTAATTTCCATATTCCCTGAATTACTTGAACCCATTTGAACCTATTTTAAGTGAAAAAATGGGGCACTGAGAAGTCAAGTCATAATATATTTCAGTCATCTGACAATAACTTTAATTTTTACTCTTAACTGTCCTGATGAAGGAATGCTTATTTAGAAGAGAAATAAGAAGGATCTAGAAAATAAACTGAACTATGAAATATTTTCAATACATAAGTTTAAAGAAAATCATTGAGCTGCAGGGGTCTTCAGAGACAAACTTCTGCCTTGAATTTCCAGCCTACCATTTAGAGTAGAGCTAGTGCTTAATTCAAGGCAAATAAGTCTATGAATAAATAGTAGGGACATGCCTATTACACTTGGACGGATGGTTAGCCTTTAACCTTGCTTAGGGCAAGGATATGCCTCTTAGGATATGCCTCTAAGGATATGCCCTTTGCTCCCCCCCTGCTGACTACCCTCCAGATGCCTTTTCAAACATGTTTTGCTTTCTTTCTGCCTTGAAAACTTCAAGCGTGCTGCCCCCTCTGCCAGCAGCTCTCATCTCGCTCTCCATCTGAAGTCCTGCTTCAGACTGGTGTAAATGACACCTCCTCCAGGAAGGCTTCTCCGTCATGATCAGCTTCTCTTCCCATGCATTCCTAGTGCCTCCATTTCTCTGTCCCAGAACTTGTCCCACCTTTTTGGCATTGCCTACCTAACTTGGGTCTTTCCAGTAGGTTCTGTGTTCTTTCAGGCCAAAGATTATGTCTACTTCATATTACCAAGTCTCCTTTTGTTGCAAGTGACACAAACTTACTGAAACTCACTTTAGCTGAGTTTAATAAATAAAAAAGGAATTTATTAGGTGTATATTCAGGCATTCCAGATACTCATTTGAAGTCATCCAGCCTCTCTTTCTTCATCTGGGCTTCTCTCCATATGCCAGTCTTCTCGTCTGTTTCTACTCCCTTTCATCTTCGATGGTCTTTCTGTCTCCATCATCTCTTCTTCTCCACCTGGTTCACTTGCCCCTGTGCATCTTACCATGTGGTAGTCTTCTTCTTTCTCACTGCGGATTACTTCCTGAAAATGTTGGGAGAGTACCTGGAGGAGGGGACGGCTGTGGTTTGTCTATACACAGCTCCAGATTATGTCATTCCAGTGTAATGATCACAAAGGAAAAAGGAAAAAGAGCCTCTTTCCCCCTCCTGGTATCCAAGTACAAAATCTGAGGGCAGACTTCCACTAGGTTTAGACCAATGCCTGACCCAGTCACTGGGAAAGCATACTATGATTAATCAGTCTTGAGGCAGATTCCCACCCTCTGATCCAGGCCAGTGGAGCACATGCCAAGTGGCCCCATCAGAGTTAGAACTGAGGAGGGAGAGCTACTCCTCAAAGGATATGGTTACTTGAGAAGAGGAAGAAATGATGGTGTGTGAACAAAATGATGAAATACCATTCATACTTCCAGACTCTAATATTAAATCTGATATGTGGTTGTTGGTCAATAGTCAGTTAATCAATGAATAAATTAACTTAGGAAATGGATTTGGAGCACAAATTAATATCTCAGGTATTGCAACTTCTAAGTGAGGATGACCCAAAAAAAGCTATTTCTTATGACAACAAGAAAAAAAACAGCAATGCATTTTGATGGCTAAAAAGCTTATTCTATGTGTGATAAATATTCGCAAATGCAATATACTTTAAAATGGAAGGTTAGTGTATTTGACTGATGGTTGTATAATGATCAATTACATAATTGATCATTATATAATGTCCTTCCTGGCTACCTAGTCCCAGATAAGCCTGAGTAACAGATATGCCTGTAAAACTCTCACCTTTGAGATCAGGCCAGTTCATACTCTAAACAGGAGCTTCATATGCCTCTCCATCTGCATGGCTCTCTATCTCAGAATTGAGGCAGCCTTGGGGTTGGGTACCTATCCTTTTTTTCTTTTGGTCTCCTCTGAGCCTCTGTACACCTATACCCTGATCCTGAGCCCTGCTTATATTTCCTTTCTTATTTGGATAGTAAGCGGTTCCATCGTCTCTGGCCTCCTACTACAAATTTATTTGATCATTGGACTTTGGATACATTCCTGTCTCCTGGACTTTCCTTCATTGTCTGTTCTATTCCTAGCTAGACTGAAATGAGAGATCCAGAAATCTGGACCAACCCACCTCACCGTACACAGTGCAGCTGGTGACTCCTCTCCCCAGAGAGATCTTCTCTTTGATGTTCACTGCTCACAGATGAGCCACTGCTGGACACCAACTTTGTTTCAACACATAGCTCCGCTTGGCTCTTTCCACTACGGTCTATTTTTCTGGCTACCCACTCCAATCAAGATAAATGATAATTTTTCAGAAAATTTGTCTCATGAGTTTCTAATAAACAAAGATTTGCAAGAGTAAAATGTTTCCCATCATTTTATCACGCCTGTTAGTTTCCTCAGAAGGATGGCACGTGTTGTGCCATTTGACTCCAAAATGCTCCTATCAGAAAAAAATTGTAGGGGCAGTGCCTGTGGCTCAAGGAGTAGGGCGCCAAACCCATATGCTGGAAGTGGTGGGTTCAAACCCAGCCCTGGCCAAAAACTGCAAAAAAAAAAAAAATTGTAGTCAGGACAAATACTTCCTTACCCCCAGCAAAGAAAAAGGAAAAGTCAAAATGACTTAGTGCATAATATTTTATCAGTGTTAATTTCTTTATTCTCCAGGGGACATGACACTAGCTTTTGAGGATAGCCTTAATAAAATTCCCAGAATATGCTCATTTCAAGATATAAAATTTTAATGGTCTGGCTGGCTATTTGTGTTACCATTAAACATATCACTCCTGGTTATAACTTCCTAAACTTGTAGAAACTAAAGAGTTGTGAAGCCTGAATGTGGATTAAGTTCTTATCTCACTGGTTACATAGTATATAGGTGAGAGAAAACAGAGAGCAGTCACTAACTCATCACGTGCAGAGGGAGACTGCTTATCCCTTACGAGTCAGAATAATCAGCACATCAGTGACCTGTCAATTTGAATTTCCGAGAGAAATAATTGCCACCTCATTTTCCCTAGTGTTTTTCCAGATGAATATCTGAGAACTAGCACATAAACTATGTCTCATACATCCATTTGATTTTATATTCCCTATCATGCCAATTGGCATTCGTTCATTAAACAAACACCAGATGCCTAATATGTATCAGGACAGTGCTAATTTGAGTGGTAGATCTTGAACCCTAAAAGCCACTGTTCTATTTCACCACTCAAAAAGAAATACCAAGAAAAAAATCTCTCCTTGCATACTTTGGTGGTGAGGCTATATAATTAATTCCCTACCTTAGAGTCATGTAATTCCTTACCTGGTGTATGGCTGTTACAATGCATATCACAGTTGTTATGTCTTAGATTCACTCAGTAAGTCTCACACATGAAAATTCTGAGACAGATTAATGCAATAATTCATTTTAAAAAATTAAACATGGGAGAGACCAAATAAAATTTCAAATCAATTTGTCTGCACTCCCAACATTTACTACTCCTAATTCCTTAATGAGGCATTTTAGATCTGATTTAAAAGTCTCAACTAATTGTATATAAAATGCTCCAAGGTGAATTGAGGAATATAACAAGGAGTAAACTTCATTTTGCCTCCTTAGGATAATTCAAATAATGTCACTGGGGACATTATCCTCTTATACAGCCGTTAAGAGGGCCCAAGAGGTGGGTGCAGGGCATTCCCGGGGACTTCTCGCTGTGATTTATGAGGGGTAGGGATCACACGGGACCTGACTCTTTTGTTTTCTGTCTCTTTGGTGCAACTGCTGGCTACACAACTGCTGAATTTGGGGTCTTGTTCAGTAGGGAGAAGCTGAAGGAAAGGACGAAAATCAGGTTAGGATTACGAACATATATAAGTTGTTCCTTTGCCAGGACCACAAATACACAGAAGATATTTTAAAGGCTAATAATTAAAAGCAACTCCACCCGCTTCCTCTTTGGTAGATGAAGAAAACAGGCAGTGAGAGGCTGTAGTCTGCAATGCTGTGGTTCTGAAGGAATGAGTGCTAACGTGGCCTCCTCCCTCTTGGAACTCAACCTATATCATTTGGAAAACCTTTATTCATTATGCAGAGTCTGAGAGACACACAGAATTCCAGCTGGTCTCAGAGACTAATGTGACTAGCAGCCACGTCACCTCTCTCTCTCCCTTCCTCTTTCCCCGTCTCTTCATTTGTCTCTTTATTCCCTTGCTTATTTCTTTCCATTTCCCTTCCTTTCTTCCAAGTAAGTGAGTTTCCAATATCCCCTGTTAGTCTTAGTTCTCATAACTTGTGCTCGAAAAACTTTTGGTGATATTCGGGCACGGGGCTTTCTCCTTTCTATCAATTTGCCATGGTGCAGTTAAGATGGAGGTAACAAAGTGCTTTTAGAGAGGTTGTTGCTATTATTCTAAAAGGTAAAAACTAGGAGACGTGGGGTAGAGAGGCTGTGTCCAGCCCCTGGGGAAAGTGAACTACCTTAAACAAAGCAGCTTGATACAGTCCTGAGATAAAAGGCTTCAGGCTTCTACATTGGACCCTGTCTTGGATTGAAGGAAGAAAACTAGAATATGACATGAATTCATCAGTCATAGATAAGAAGAAACAATTTCAAGATTATATGTTTGCATGTATTGAAGAGAAATAACTTTTATAGGGTGAAAGAAATTTTAAAAGGAATAAAATTAAATTTTATCTAAAAGAAAAAGCATACAAAACTCTAGGATTTATAATCAAAAGTGTTTCTCAGTCTCTACAACTAACTACTCATGAGCTTTTAGTCTTCTTAAAAACCTCTCTTGTAATAAAGAGGAAAACATTATGAGTATCGAGTTTCTATAGAGCAGCTGATGCTGGTCTGCCTGTCTGGAAACACCAAGAGTAGTGACATATGATTTCAATTATGTTCCACAAAAATATCCTCTATACAAAGTGGAAAAGGAGCTGGATAGGACTGATATTACGAAAGACACTCTGGTTTATCCTCGGGCATGTCAGTGCATTGTCCTAGGTAGATTTCCAATAATAAGACAATCACATCCTCAAGAAGACCTAACTTGGAACATACTGACTGATGAGTGAATGACTGGATGAATGCCATTGGTCACATGACTCCATAGGAACTCAGAGGGTGAAAGGTTAAGTTCTGGAAAATCTTTGCTTCCATTTTCTAGGTGCTTAGGCTTTGTCCTCTGGAAAATGGTCATCTCAATCATATCTGTTTCATATGCTCAAAGAAATTGGGTAAATTTGTTGGAAATATCTTAAAACAATTTAAAAACCACAGAAAGGTAAATTTCTAAACACTATACCTCCATGTGCCAAAATTATATCAAAAGTTGCTGTTCTATATCAGCTACCACTTCAGTTCTACGTAGAATAAAACCGGAAACTTTCCTGTATAATCCTTCCTGTTACTCACATCATCACACCCCAGAAAGTCAGTGGCCATATACCAGGACGGTACTACTTACAAAATATCATTTGCTTCCATTCTATAGTCTTTATTTAAGTACTGATTAAAGTTATAGTTTAATAATTATGTTTAAGTAGAGTTCACAAAAAAAAATTACTCACTACCTTGATCATTTAAGTTGGTTATTATTTGTTAGTATCCTTTGTGAAGGAAAACATAAAACTAATCTTCCTCAGAATGGAAAGTATTAAGCGTAGTAAACTGGAAAAGAGCCTTCCCTCCAAAACCCTTCTGAGTATTTACATTAATAGTTAATTTGATAGGAGGACAGATATCTATGTGTATGACCTTCTTGCATAACAAAACTCACAATTCTAACAAGAAGTTCTCAGATACATGTGAACAAAACAGCTACCCTGTGTCTGCATTCCATGTGTTTGCATAATGACCTAACCCTGAAGATGAATGTACAAGTGTGTGTCTTAGAGTCACACTCTCACTAAATTCTGAGATTTCTGTGGATGGCTAAGCCTAAGAACAGAACTATAATAAGAAATATCTATAGCTATCCTCACTGGGAACGGTGCCATGCTCCACACATCCATGGCGTCTGCCTCTGACCTTCACCTTGCATAAGAGTATGTAATGACTAGGTAAAGAGAGATGCATATGAGGAAAAGTCTGGAGAGAATTCTAAATCGAACTGATAACTGGAACATCATTTAACATATATCCTCATTTTGTAGTTGAAGAAACCAAGGTCCAGAGAATTCAATTTCCTCCTGACTATTCAGTTAGCCAAAGTGAACTGGAACCAGCAAAAGAAAGCACACTTTTAAATTAGACTTATTTCAATGTGTAAAAAACCTACATGTCCACCAATCCAGGAATGGATCAACAAGCTGTGGCATATATACACCATGGAATATTATTCAGCCACTAAAAAAGGATTTTACATCTTTTGTACTAACTTGGATGGAAGTGGAACACATTCTTCTCAGTAAAGCATCACAAGAATGGAGAAGCAAGAATCCAATGTATTCAATTTTGATATGAGGACAATTGATGACCTCAGTGGCGAGTGGGGTAATGGGGTAGCAGAGATAGGGAAGAAGGGAGGTGGATGGGATACAGGATTTGACACACCTCTTAGGGGAGGAACACATTTATAAGAAAGACTTTGTCTGACAAATAAAGTTAGTTTAACCTGGTTCTTTGTAACTTCAATGAATCACCAAAAACAAAAATAAAAATAAATTAGACTTATTTCAGAGATGTAACACTTGCCTTAGCCAGCATCTCATGTCTGGCTATGTTTTAATACATACAGAAGTTGAGCTTTTGGGAAAATGAGGCCTTCACTGACTTTCAAGCCCAAGTGTAACTATTCAATAGTTAGGATCAAATTGGTCTCATAGAATTTTTTTAAATTTTAGAGCCCACAGGGCTTTATGGAATATTTCTACCTATATCATTAGATGCATAGTAGGAAAACCGAGACCTAGAAAGAATGAAAAAATTATCCCAAACATGAATAAAACCCATGAATGTGAACACAAGGTACACTGTCCCCACTTTACAGGTACAGACAGTAATTTTCAGCAGGGCATCAGGGAAGGCCCCATTAAGATGACAGCTGAGCAAGAACTTGAAGGAGGAAGGAAAGTGAGCCATGTAGATAGCTGTCAAGGAAAGAATTTCCTAGGCAGAGTCATTTTCCAGGAATAGTAAAGAGGCTAGTATGGCTGGAGCTGTGAGAACCAGGCAAGAAAATCTGGAGATAAGATCAGAGAGCTAGTGGGAGGTCAGACTAAGGAGAGCTTTAGCAACCATTCAAAGGATCTTGGCACTTACTCTGGCTGAAATGTAAGCTACTCAAGGAATGGCATGATCTATCTTTATTTCTAAAGGTTCAGTGTGGCTGCTATGTTCAGAATCAACTAAGGATGGCAAAATTTGAAGCAAAGACCACTTAGAGGCTCTTACAGGAAGTCCAGGAAAGAAATGGGCTCAGACCCGACCAACAGAATGAGGTATTGAGGCGGTGTCAGATTGTGTGTTAGTTCTGAAACCTGATCAATTTTCAGTCAGGAAAGGGAAAATTCAAGGGTAACTGCCAAGGTTCTGGGCCTGGGTAACTGAAAGGATGAAGTATCATTAACAGGGGTGACAAAGGCTTTGAGAGAAACAGGACTGGGGTTAGGAGAAGATGTGGTATTCAGTTTTGGATATGTGGATTTTTGAGATGTCTCTTATCACATACAAAGTAAATAAGTAAAGTGAGAAAATAAGTCAGGTCCCAGACGATCAAAAATCACATTACAACAAAGATATTTGTATCAGAATGTTTATTGCAGCCCAATTCATAATTGCCAGGTCATGGAAGAAGCCCAAGTGCCCATCAATCCACGAATGGATCAATAAACTGTGGTATATGTACACCATGGAATACTAT
>CAUYTI010069340.1:0-20474 GCA_963575145.1 Galago senegalensis | reverse complement strand
TGGATACTTTTTCTTCCATTCTTGAGATACTTTGCTAAGAAGAATATGTTCCAGCTCCATCCATGTAAACATGTAAGAGGTAAAGTCTCCATCTTTCTTTGAGGCTGTATAATATTCCATGGTGTACATATACCATAATTTATTGATCCATTCATGGGTCAGTGGGCACTTGGGCTTCTTCCATGACTTAGCAATTATGAATTGGGCTGCAATAAACATTCTGGTACAAATATCTTTGTTGTAATGTGATTTTTGGTCTTCTGGAAGGAAAATAAAACTTTTATCTTATCATGTTACTCTCCTAATTAAAATCAATCAAATACTTCCTATCACTTTCAGGATAAAGTACAATGACCTTAGCATAGTTTATGGGATCCTGCATGATTGCAACCCAGATTATTTTTCTCATCTTCCAAAAAGTTACCCCTCTGCTTTCATTCTATAGTCCACAATACCACATTATTCATATTCCTTAGTCACCCAACTCTCTTTTTCCCCTGCCCTTTGAATATGCTTGATCCTGTGCTGTGAATCAATTTCCCTTCCCTCTCCTACAGGCCTAACACTAATCCTTTTTTTTTTAATCTTTGAGACAGAGTCTCACTTTGTTGCCCCCAGTAGAGTGCTGTGGCATCTTAGCTCACAGTAACCTAGACCCTTGGACTCAAGCAATTCCTTTGCCTCAGCCTCCCAAGTAGCTTGGACTACAGGTGCCCTCCACAACACCTAGCTCTTTTTGGAGATGGGGTCTTGGTCTTGTTCAGTCTTCTCTCAAACTTCCGAGATCAGGCAATCCACCCACCTTGGCCTCCCAGAGTGCTGGGATTACAGGTGCGAGCCACCATGCCTAGCCCATAACGCTAATCCCTTTATTTGTATTTTTATATTTTTGAAACAGAGTCTCACTTTGTCACTGTGCCATGGCATCACAGCTCACAGCAACCTGAAACTCTTGGGCTCAAGCAATCCTCTTGCCTCAGTCTTGTTCAGACTGGTCTCAAACTCCTGAGCTCAGACAACATACTCGCCTCAGCTTCCCAGAGTGCTAGAATTACAGGCATGAGCCACTGTGCTTGGCCCACAACACTAATCCTTTAAAATTCACTTCATATGTCATTTCCTCTAAGATTTCCACAGTCTTGTCTTACTTCCCTTCCCTCATCCTACGTTGCAACCTAAGTGAGGTTAAGATTAGGTTCCTCTCCTCTGAGCTTTCACAGAACACAGTGCTTTACCTTTATCATAGCACGTTTCCTACTGTAATATAAATGTCTTCTCAGCTGTCTTTCTCACTAGACTATAAACTCCATGAAGACAGGAGCCAAGTTCATCACGCCAACCACCATTCCCTCAATACCTAACCCATATGGTAATCGGTTAACATTTGCTGCTTAAATAAATGAGCGAATGAAAACAAGAAGGCAAGGACATATAAGCAAGGACAAATGCGTAGAAGGTGGCATAGCTAATTATGAACAGCAACAAGGAAAAGTTCTAAATGATCTGAGGCTTGCAAAAAATGCTGAAAACAAACAAAAAAGACTCTCAGAGAATTTATATTTAGAGCAGCAGGAGTAAGAAGATTAAGAAAGATAATATACCTGGTGCTGTGAAATGATGATGCAGTCTGGTGGATGGCATAGAGAAGGAATAACTCTACAGCTTTTATTGTGCTTCTTTTCCCTCTGAGTGAGAAACTGTGGAGAAAAGAGATGTCCTGCAGAGGTTGAAGTAGGCAGAGGACCTTGGAGGAATAAAATAAAGACAGTAGAAGTAGGCAACATTGTAATGAATCCTGGCTCTGACACTATTGTGCACGGCTTTGGTTAAGTCACATAAATAATTCTCTGAGCCTCAGTTTTTCCCATGTGTACAATGAAGATATACCTCATATGCCAGGTAAGGATATGAATGATGAATGGTAGGTGGTTGAAACTTAATACACCGCAGAGAGTGTTGTTTTCTCTATAGAGAATAAGGTAATTAACAAAAACTTCATATTGATACAAAGTAAGATTATCACAAGCCTACAGCATTCATACAAAGTTTACACTTTTTTGTTTGTTTGTTTGTTTGGAGATAGAATCTTATTCCGTTGCCCTGGCTAGAGTGCAGTGGCATCAGGCTACTCACTGCAACTTCAAACTCCAGGCTCAGGAGATCCTCTGCCTCTTGTCTACTGAGTAGCTGGGACTACAGGTGTGTGTGCCACTATGCCTGCTATTTTTTTTTTTCTATTTTTAGTAGAGAGAGTGTCCCATTCTTGCTCAGGCTGATCTCAAACTCCTGACCTCAAGCAATCTTTCGGCCTCATCTCAGCCTGTCAGAGTGTGAGGATTACAGGTGTGAGTCATTGCACCTGGCCATAAAATGTTTTTAAGTACTTGCATAAAAAAGGAACCAACTGGACCACATGCATACACACATGCACATAGCTTGAACTAATTTCATTTCTTTCTTTGACAGGGTAAGTTAGACAGGTTGGATTAGATTACTAAATCGGTTGATAGTAAAACAGTGCCTCTGCACTTCAGTCAGGCATTTGATAAGTGGAGAAATATGAGTTTTAAAAAATGTTTTAAAATGTACATAACAAAAAAATTGACCATTATGTGCAATTCAGGGGCATTAAATACATTCATGATGTTGTGAAACAACTATCCATTTCCAGAACTTTTGCATCATCCAAAACCAGGAAATGTAAGTCATCATTCCTTCCTACAGCCCCTAGTAATCACTATTCTGCTTTCTGTCTCTATGAATTTGGCTAATCTAGGCATTTCAGATAAGCAGAATCATACACTATTTGCCCTTTATGATTGGCTTACGTCACTTGGCATGTTTTCAAGGTTTATCCATACTGTAGCATGTATCAGGATTTCATTCCTTTCTTTGAGGCCGAATAATATTCCATTTTTTCCTATAACACATTTTGCTTATTCATTTATCGGTTGATAGACACTTGGGTAACTTTCACTTTTCAGCTATTACAGATATGCTACAAACCGGATGACTGCTTAACTAATTAGATGTATTGGCAGCTGGGTGAATGATTGTGCTCAAAGGGTGCTGATAAGTGAAATGATGGCACTCTTGAAGGAAGTTTTTAGTGGTTTGCCATAGGGGTCTTCCCAAAGCCTCCTCTCACTCATTAATCTTTCCAAGGAGATATAGAAAATATGACTGGCTTATTTATATTGCGGTAAACACAAACGTGGAAGAATGATACCTATGTTAGATAGCAAGATTACAACTCAAAGGGACTGTCGAGTTAGAGAGACTGACTGAATCAAGGAAGATGCTTTCATGGGGGCAAAATGTAAGGACATATACTTGAATTCAAAAAACCAGCTGCGTACGAACAGCTGGAGAATGCTGTCACTTTAAGAGAGTAAAGTGACGATATGCCAATAATGCTAATTGTTCCCCGCAACATGAAGTTGAGGTTAGGCTACATTAGTGGAAAAGCAATATCTAAAGAAGAGATGGGCTCAGTGCCTGTGGCTCAAGCGGCTAAGGCGCCAGCCACATACACCAGAGCTGGTGGGTTTGAATCCAGCCCGGGCCGCCAAAGAACAATGACAACTACAACCAAAAAATAGCCAAGCATTGTGGCAGATGCCTGTAGTCCCAGCTACTTGGGAGGCTGAGGCAAGAGAATCGCTTAAGCCCAGGAGTTGGAGATTGCTCTGAGCTGTGATGCCGCAGCACTCTACCCAGGGCAACAGCTTGAGGCTCTGTCTCAAAAAATAAAGCAAGAAAGAAGAGATGATAGTGTTACTTTACTTTGTCCCACACCTGAGGTATTTGTGTGCATTCCCAAGCCATACTTCTACAAATGCAGAACAGTATAATATGAACTTTACTGTTACACTGCCCTACTTCAATTTTCAGTTTCATTATTTCCAATCTATGACTTTGGGCAAGTGACTTAGCCTCTCTGTGTCTCAGTTTCCTCACCTGTAAAATGGAGATAGTAACAGGATTGTTGTGGTGATTAAATGAAGTAACATGAAGTAAGTACTCCATAAATATTAGTTTTAAAAATGATGTAGGCCAATTGGAATATAGTCAAAGAAGAGTAGCCACTTATTCCTTCATTCTGCAAATATTTATTAATCACCATCACTGTCATAGGAGGAACATTTGAAGAAACTAGGGGTATTCAGCCTCCTGATGCCATAATGTGGAGAATATGATAGCTGTCTTCAAATATCTGTGGAAGAAGCATTAGTCTTTTTCTGAATAGCTCCATGGAATAGAACTAGAATTAATGCATGGAAGGCACACATTTTAGATAAATGTAAGACAAATTGAAGTGGCTTCATTAACTGTCATTGCGGCTATCTAAGCAGAGGCTAGACAAAGATTTTATGAGAGTGTTTAAGAGGAGATTATAGCACAGATGAGTGATGGTTTCTAAAGATCCTTAATTATTTCAGACCGGAAGAGTCTATGATGATATAAAAATGACTTTGATCTTTCCTACTTTGGAGATTGTATGAGGTACATATACCTCCTACCTGCTTCCAATTATTTCATCAAACCACATTTGGAGAATAAGTTGGAGTTAAATGCAGGTTGATTTGGAAAACTTCAGTCATTTCTTTCTCAGCTATTTAGTTTACAAGTGACTCTTTTGTAACCCGATTACTCAGAGATCCCTAACCTCTACTCTAACTCCTCAGTCTAATTACTGAACAAAATGTTGGCCTGGACTTCCTGTTATACAGAAGACTGAGAGAAGCCTGATGAATTATAAAAGAAAATTTTGAAATGTTCCTAACTGCTTCTTAAAATAAGTGTCACTTTGGGGAAAACAGTAAACACAAAAATTTTAATCTTACATTCAAGAGTGGCGGCTGAGAATAAAATGGAAGGTTTGGTAAAGTTTTTAGAAGCATCCAGAATGAATAATGAAGCTTTCTACTTTTTTTTTTTTTTAAAAAAGATCTCTACTTTTATAGATTTTTATAGAATCGTGCTTAGGAATTCATAGGCTGTAGCTGCTGTAATGAGAAAGCTTGAGCCAGGGAAGTTTGACATAGTAAATGATCTTGTCCTTGGTCATTTGAGATAAAATGTGAAACAGAATGAACCAAAACAGAAAGTTTCACAGAAAAATGTATTATACATAATTTTTATAACTTCCTTAAAAGTAAGGATATCTGCTATGGTTTTGGCTATGGGTTGTCTCCACTAAAACTCACGCTGAGGCTTTGTCCCAGGGGAACAATGTTGGCAGGTAGGTGGGATCTCTAAGAGGTGGGACCTAATGGGTGACATTTAGGCCATGGGACTCTGCCTTTATGGGTGGATTGGTACCATTCTTACAGTACTGAGCTCTTGTCCTCACTGGACTGGATTAGTTTTCATAAGAGCAGGTTGCTATAAAGCAGGCCCGCTTCTTTTGTCCCCTCTCCCTTTTGCACACCTGCTTCCTTTGCACTTCCCATCCTGCAGAACCAGGAGCTAAATGAACCTCATTTAAAATTCTTTATAAATTACCCAGGCTTAGATAGTCTGTTATAGCAATAGAAAATTGACTAAGACAATACCCTAGAGGCAAGAGCACTATGCAAATCCACTTAATAAATGAATAAATTGTAACTAGACTATGTCCCTTAGAGGAGACAGTTAGAATATAGTCATGCACTGCATAGCGATGTTTCAGTCAATAAGGGATGGTGTATATAATGGTGGTCTCATAAGATTATAAATGGAACTGAAAATTCCTATTGCCCAGTGATATCATGGCCATTGTAACATCATAGCACAACACATTATTCAGGTGTTTGTGGTGATGCTGGTGTAAAGAAACCTACTATGCTACCAGTTATATAAAGTGTAATGTATACCATTACATACAGTCCATAATGCATGCTGCTGCTGCTGAATAACTATGTTACAGGCTTATGCATTTACTACACTATATCTTATAATTATTTTAGAGTAGATACCTTGTAAAATAAAGTCGAATGTGAAACAGTCCCAGGCAAATCCTTTAGGAGATATTCCAGAAGAATACAGTCTCATGCATACTATTGCCCCTGAAGATCTTCCAGTGGAACAAAACGTTGATGATCCTGACATGTGGATGCCTAGAGTAATGTCTGTTTCATGTCGTAGATTTTAACAAAAAGTTTGTAAAGTAAAAACAAAAATTAGAAATAGAAATGAGAAGCTTATAGAGTGAAGTATATACAGAAATAAAATATTTTTGTACAGCTGTATAATGTGTTTATGTTTTAAGCTTTTATATAAGAGTTAAAAAGTTAAAAAATAAAAGTTTATAAGGTAAAAATGTTATGATAAGCTATAATGTATTGAAGAAAAAACAGCTTTTTATAAATTTAGTGTAGTCTGCATGTACAATATTTATAGTCTATAGGAGTGTACAGCAATGTCCTAGGCCTTCACATTCACTTATGGCCTACTCACTGACTCACCCAGAGCAAATTTTAGTCCTGCAAGCTCCATTGATGGTAAGTGCCCTATATAGTTATACCATTTTTAAATCTCATTTATACTATATTTTTACTGTAGCTTTTCTATGTTTAGACATGTTTATATACACAAATAGTTACCACTGTGTTATACTTGCCTATAGCGTTCGATACAGTAAAATGCTGTACTTTGCAGCCTAGGACAACCACCACATAGCCTTGATGTGAAGTAGGCTATACCATTTAGATTTGTGCGAATACACTCTATGATTACACAATGATGAAGTCACCTAATGATACATTTCTCAGAATGTATCCCTCTTATTAAGTGACACAGATTGCATAGGCACAAGAAATGTAAAAAACCAAGCAATTTAAATGAACCTATGCCAGAGATTACTCTCAAACAAATAGAAAAAGAGGTTAGGTGGTAATAAACATTCTTGGCTTTTGTTTGGGAAAGTATCTTTCCTTCACTTTTGAAGGACAGTTTTTCTTAACGCTTTCAAAAAATTGAAGAAGAGGGAGCACCTTCAAACTCGTTTTATAAGGCCAGCCTTACCCTGACACCAAAGCCAGAAAAAAACACCACAAGAAAGGAAAATCACATGTTAATATCCTCAATTAACATAAATGTAAACCCCTCAACAAAATACTAGCAAATGGAATTAAACAGCATGTTAAAGGATCATACACCACAACTAAGCAGAATTTAGACCTGGAATGCAAGGAGATAGTTCAACATGTGAAAATCAATAAAGTGATATATCATATTAAAAGAATGAGAGCCAAAAACTATGTGAACATCTCAATAGATACAGAAAAAGCATTGAACAAAATTCAACATACTGTTATTGATACTAAAAAAACCTCTCCATACTTTGATAAGGTGAAGGCTCAGTTAACCAGTTTGATGAAAGCATTTCATATTGTATATAAAACCAGTACATTGTATCCCATGATTGCATTAATGTATATAGCTATGATTTAATAAAAAAACCCAAAAGACAAAAAACCTCTCCATGTTTTTCTTCTTTGGGATGCCATGCCATCTCCCTGCTCTGCTCTCTTCTCTCTCCTTCTCATCTCTGCTCCCACTCTTTTCTCCCTTTCTAATACAAAATGAATTTATACTTTTATATCTAACCAAACCAAACCAAACCAACAAAAAACCTCTCCACCAATTAGGTATAAAAGGAACATACCTCAACACAATAAAAGTCATGTATGACAGACTCACAGCCAACATCACCCTCAATGGTGAAAAACTGAAAGCATTTCCTCTAAGATCAGGGAAAAGACAAGGATGCCTCCTTGCACCACTCTATTCTGTGTAGTACTGTAAGCTCTAGCCAGAACAATTAGGTAAGGGGAAAAAAAGGCATCCAAATCAGAAAGAATGATGATAAATTGAACTTATTCAGACAATAGATAATAGAGTGATAGGTATAGAAAACCATAAAGACTACCAAAAACTGTTCAAAGATGTGAATGAATTCAGTAAAGTTTTAGGTTACAAAATCGACATACAAAAATCAGTAGTATTTCTATACACTAACAAGGAGCTATCTGAAAAATAAATGAAGAAAACAATACCACTTACAATATTTTTAAAAATTGAAAATATTTAGGAATAAATATAATTAAGGTGGTAAAAGACCTATATGTTGAAAACTATACAAAATGATGAAATAATTAAATATACAGTAAGTGGAAAGGTATTCAGCATCTGTGGAGTAGAAACATTAATATCTATCTTACACAAGAAATTTACATTTTAAATGCAATCCCTATTAAAATTTCAATTACATTTTTCTTGGAAATAGAAAATAATTCTAAAATTCATATGGAACCACAGAAGACCCAGAATAGCCAAAGAGATATTGAGCAAAAAGAACAAAGCAGGAGACATCATGCTACCTGACTTCAACATATACCACAAAGCTATAGTAATCAAAACAGCATGGTATTGGCATAAAAATAGACACATTAACCAGTGGAATAGAATATAAAGCCTAGAAATAATCCACACATTTATAGTCAATTTAACAAAGATGCCAAGAACATACAATGGGAAAGGGAAGTCTTTATAATAAATAGTGTTGATAAAACTAGATATTCACATACAGAAAAATGAAATTGGATACTTAACTCACAATATACAAAAGTCAACTAAAAATGGATTAAAGACTTAAATGTAAGATCTGAAACTGTAAAACTCCTAGAACAGAACATAGAGGAAAATCTCTATGATACTTATCTTGGCAATAATTTTTTTGGATATGACCCTCAAAGCACAGAAAACAACAGTAAAAATAAATAAAATGTTATTGCATCAAACTAAAGAGCTTCTGCACAGCAAAGGGAATCATTAACAGAGTGAAGTGAAAACTCACAGAGTGGCAAAAATATTTGCAAACCATTTGGATTAATATTCAAAATGTACACAGTATGTGTATAAGAAACTCAAACAACTTATAATAGCAAGAAAAATAACCTATTTAAAGACTGTCAAAGAACTTGACTAGACACTTCCTTTCCTTTCCTTTTTTTTTTTTTTTTTGAGACAGAGTCTAACTCTGTTACCCAGGTTAGAGTGCCATGGCATTCAGCCTAAATCACAGCAACCTCAAATTCCTGGGTTTGAGTAATCCTCTGGCCTCAGCCTCCCAAGTAGGTGGGACCACATGTGTCTACCACAACATCTAGTTAATTTTTCTATTTTCAGTAAAGATGGGGTCTTACTCTTGCTCAGACTGATCTTAAAAAAAAAACCCTGAACTCAGGGGATCCTCCTGCCTCAGTTTCTCCCAGAGTGCTAGAATTACAGGTGTGAGACATCCTGCTTCACTGAATGGACATTTCTTTTTTTTTTTTTTTATTAAGTCATTTGTACATAGATCATGAATACATTTATGCCATCATGGGATTCAATGTGTTGATTATTTGTACAAATTGGAGTGCTTACATTCCTACTAATCAACATAACCTTTGCGTGTTTTTGATGGTCTTAAATTCACTTTATGTAGATCCTTTGAAGTATCAAAGAGCAGTTTACAGAAAAATTGAGGTAAAAGTACAGTTCTTATTCTTTTTTGCAGGTTTTTTTTTGGCCAGGGCCAGGTTTGAACCAGCCACCTCCAGTATATGGGGCTGGTGCCCTAGTCCATTGAGCCACAGGCACCACCCCAGTTGTGACCCTTTTATATTCCTCTCACAATCCGTAAACAGTTTCCCTTACTGTTAACTCCTTGCATTAGTGTGGCACATTTGTTATAATTGATGAGCCAATTTATTTTAACTAAAGTTCATATTTCATGTTAGGGTTCACCCTTTGTGTTGTAGAATCTATAGCTTTTGACAAATAGACAGTAATGATGTATACCTAGCATTATATAGTATCATACAGAGTAGTTTCACTACTTTAAAAATGCTTTATGTTCTTTCCCTCTCTGAACCCTTGGCAATCACTGAACTTTTTACTGTCTCCCTAGTTTTACTTTTTCTAGAATGTTATATAGTTGGGATCATGGTATGTATTCTTTTCAGTTTGGCTTCTTTCACTAAGTAATATGAAATTAAGTTTTTGCTGTGTCTTTTTTTGGCTTGACAGCGCATTTCTTTTATTTTATTTTTTGGCCGGGGCTGGGTTTGAACCTGCCTCCTCCAGTATAGGGGGCTGGTGCCCTACTTCTTTTTTTTTTTTTTTTTTTTGAGACAGAGCCTCAAGCTGTCCCCCTGGGTAGAGTGCCGTGGCATTATAGCTCACAGCAACCTCCAACTCCTGGGCTCAAGCAAGTCTCCTGCTTCCGCCTCCCAAGTAGCTGGGACCACAGGCGCCCGCCACAATGCCCGGCTATTTTTTGGTTGCAGCTGTCGTTGTTTGGCGGGCCTGGGCTGGGGATTCGAACCCGCCACCTTAGGTGTACGTGGCTGGCACCTTAGCCGGTTAAGCTGTAGGCACTGAGCCGGTGCCCTACTTCTTAAGCCACAGGCGCCACCCAGATCACAGTTCATTTATCTATTTACCTATTGAAGAATATCTTGGGGGCTTCCAGTTTTTGTCAGTTACAAGAAAACTTGATATAAACATTCATGCACAGGTTTTTGTGTGGGCATAAATTGTCATCTCACTTGGGTAAATATCAAGGAGCACAATTACTGGATCATGTGGTAAGAGTATATTGAATTTTATAAGAAACTAATAAACTGTCTTCCAAAGTGGCTGTTCCATTTTACAGTTTCACTAGCAATGAGTGAAAGTTCCTCTTGCTCCTAGCCAGCACTTGTTAGCGATGTTTTGGATTTTAGCCCTTCTAATAGGTGTATTCCCCAGTATCTAGAACTATAGGCACCGGCCACAATGCCTGGCTACTTTTTCTGTTTTTAGTAGAGACTCTTGCTCAATCTGTTCTCGAATTCTGGAGCTAAAGGGATACATCCACCTTGGCTTCCTAGAGTGTTAGGATCACAGGCATGAGTCACCACACCTGGCTCTGCAGGCTGTTTTTAACTTACTTTTGTTGCTTTTTATTACCTTATATTTTACATGACTAGAAAATAATCAATGTAAACTAATTTTCCAAATAATTGAAACATACTTTTTGCCACCAAAAAGTTAATCATCAAAATCATTGACACAGTAGATCATCATTATAATATAGATTATTTGTTGGTTGTTACTTTTTATACTATGCTTATTATAGTATACTGTGGGAATATTGAGATGCGTAAGAGTCACTGCTCTCAGTAATTGAATTGTTCTTTTTCAATTGCCTTTTCCTAGTGTTTTCTTCGTAGCTATCAATTGTGACCTCTCACTTTTGTTAATCTAACAAGGTAGTACCTTCTCCCATGTTTTACAATTTTTAGGTTAGGTAAGATCCCAAGATTATTATAAATTGCCTTCCAATTTTTTAGCCCCTTTGTGATTATTAATATTAACTATTAAAATGTTATGGTTGTAAAAACATTTCTGTATTCTTTGATGTTGATTTTCATGTCCAGGGGCTGGGTTTTTTGTTACTGTTTTTTGTCTTTTGTCTTTGCGCACTTGTAAATGAAGGCATTGGCACTAGCATATATAAAGAATCAATGTCTACTTCCAACACCAGAACTCCATTTTTCTTTGGATGTAATTTGTAGCATGTTAGCCATCACTTAAGCATAGCCCCTCAATGTTTGTTAAATAAATTAATGTGAAATTACATATGAGGTGTTCTGGGAAATAAACCCTACATTTTTCTTACTTTGGAACAGATTATAGTAGGAGTGTGATAAGACTATTACATGATGAGTTTAATAACTTCTGCAGAATCAAATAATAGAAGACCAGAATATATGAAGTGTTAGGAAGCCATAGGCTAGACCAGGCGTCCTCAGACTACTGCCCGCCAGCCACATGCAGCCCTCCGAGGACATTTATCCGGCCTGCCGGGTGTTTTTGCTGCCACTGCCTGTCCTGCTTAGGAACCAGTTTGTCCCAGGGCCCACAGTCCAGCCCTCCAGCAGTCTGAGGGACAGTGAACTGGTCTGCTGATTAAAAAGTTTGAAGATGTGGCGGGCGCCTGTGGTCCCAGCTACTTGGGAGGTGGAGGCAAGAGACTCGCTTGAGCCCAGGAGTTGGAGGTTGCTGTGAGCTGTAATGCCACGGCACTTTACCCGGGGGACAGCTTGAGGCTCTGTCTCAAAAAAATATATAAAAATAAAAATAAAAAAAAATAAAAAGTTTGAAGACCCCTGGCCACTAGACTGAGCTGAAAAGAAAGGAGAGTTAGGATGGTGTGGTTAAAAAAAACTATTAATTTCTTCACCTCTTCCTGATTCATATCTAGTATCTTTGATATGTACTTTTACATGTATCTCATAAAAATATGTCAATTTTGAATTAGGCAAGTATACATAATATATTTAAACGCAAGGGCTTTTCCAGTCTATTCCTTTTAGACTTCTAAATACATCCTGCTTTCATATTTTCCTTCTAGTTATTCTGATGTGTGCATGTTCCCTTTTGCAGGGGTCTTTTTTTTTTTTTTTAACTTTATTTATATATTTATTTTTTGTTGTTGCAGTTTGGCTGGGGCTGGGTTCAAACTTACTACCCTCGGTATGTGGGTGCCTGTGTGCTACAGGCACCATCCACCAGGGGTCTTATTGTTTGTGTTTCCTATATCCTTTTCTGTTGGCTATTTATGCCTCTAACCCTTTTTCTCTTTTTCAAGATTTTTTTTGAAGACATTAGTGAAATTTTTCATTGTTTGTATCTAGGGTTTGTCTTTAGAATATCTCTTTACTGAAAGTAATGCTGTCAATGAAACCTAATATTGATGTTATGGATCATTGTATGCTTTGTTCACTGCTTTGATCCATGCTGTTAAATATGCTTACCAATGAAGACTGCCTATGGCACTAATCACCTATCCTCAGTATGTTCTACTTTTGTGCTCCTTATATAGCCTTTGCTATTTTTGTTTGATGTTTTCATTCTGTTTTTTTAAAATCATGGTATAAAAAGCCAGCCTTTTTAGAAAGCTTTTCTTATTACTATCACCTATTTTCTTCTTCTCTTTTGAAATTTTTAAAATAAAAGAGCAGGAAATTATTTTTTAAAAAATTGATACATTTCCATTATCAGTAATTGGCATTCTTTATAATTTTGTCTTATTTACTTTAAGTTTTTTTAATTAAAAAAGTTACAGTCCTGTCTTCTAATTTGACCATTTTCTTCCTTTTGTGTGTGTGTGTGTGTGTGTGTGTTTGAGACAGAGCCTCAAGCTGTCCCCCTGGGTAGAGCGCCGTGGCATCACAGCTCACAGCAATCTCCAACTCCTGGGCTCAAGCAAGTCTCCTGCCTCCACCTCCCAAGTAGCTGGGACCACAGGCATCCACCAAAATGCCCCACTATTTTTTGGTTGCAGCCATTATTGTTGTTTGACGGGCCTGGGCTGAATTCGAACCCTCCACTTTAGGTGTATGTGGCTGGCACCTTAGCCACTTGAGCCACAGGTGCTGAGCCTTTTTTTTTTTTTTTAAGACAGAGTCTCACTTTTTTGCCCCAGATAGTGTCATAGCTCACAACAACTTCAAACTCTCGGGCTCAAGTGATTCTCTTGTTTCAGTCTCCAGAGTAGCTGGGAATACTCTTGCCAGCCTTGCTCTTGGTCTTGGTCTCAAATTCCTGAGCTCCAAGCAATCCACCTGGCTTCGCCTTCTAGAGTGCTAGGATTACAGGCATGAGCCATCACTCCTGGCTTCCTTTTGCATGTTTATAAAAATTATTATCTTCCTTTCTTAAGTAGTTTGCACCTTTAGTTTGGAATCTTAGTTTCTACATTGTCATACTGTTTCTTAAAAGAGAGAATTTGAGTTCAATTTCAGAATGATTTGGGGCACCATAGCCTTAGTTACCCACAAACTGGGTAGTAATTTGTCATTGCCTACTATAGTAGAGTTAAATTTCTGCCTTTCTTGGTCTTCTGGTATCTGGCTTTCATCTCCATTACCCCCTACTATTTCCTAAAGTATGCGTTGAAGTCAAGAAAATTTCCTGGCTCAGTGCCTGTGACTCAAGTGGCTAACGTGCCAGCCACATATACCTAAGGTGGCAGGTTTGAATCCAGCCCGGGCCCACCAAACAACAATGACAGCTGCAACCAAAAAATAGCCGAGCGTTGTGGTGGGCGCCTGTGGTCCCAGATACTTGGGAGGCTGAGGCAGGAGACTTGCTTGAGCCCAGGAGTTGGAGGTTGCTGTGAGCTGTGATGCCATGGCACTCTACCCAGGGGGACAGCTTGAGGCTCTGCCTCAAAAAAAAAAAAAAAAAGGAAAAGTTTCCTAAGTCTACCCTTATATCCTAACTGTAATTATTTCATTTATCAGAGTATCTTGGAACATGGCTAATCAACCCTTACCCTGTTCTCCTGCTTCCAACCCCTCCTGTACTTGCCTTCCTAAATTTAGTTCCCGTTCTTCCTCTCTGTATCTTTCTTTCTCCAGTGTGTATAATACACTAGGCCGCTGTGGTCCTTAGACTGTAGTTCTGCAAAGCATTCCCTTAAATTTTTGCTCATTTGACTCATTTTATTTGTAAGTGAGGGGAAGAAAAACCAAAAAACATGGTTCTTGTCATCACCAGATGACAAAGAAGGGAAAACAGTCAGGGAGCTTTATGTCTTTAAAGAAATCCTCCCATCTGGCCTATCAGAGACAAATGTTGAGGGCTGAGAGATGGGAATCCAGTATTGAAATGCTAGCACACTTGGCACCAGTCTTTGTTTTGATCTTGGCTTTTGGGAGCCCCAGAGAAGACAACAGGAAAAAATGAGTCCCATTTTAAATTCTTTTGCACAGGTTATAAACATGTGCTGAAGACAAGACCTGTGGGCTTTGAATGTCAGGGCAAAGAAACTGGAAGACATTAAAATTTCTCAAAACTGATTTTTAGTGATATTTGTTCCTGAATTTGTATGTATTTTGTTGAACCTGTTTACAGGTTCTGTTAAAGGTAAAAGTTCTAACTGCATAGGCACTTTAGAACCTAGCAAAAATTTGGTTTTTATTGTGTTCCTCAAATGATAAATCAGCTCCTATTGATTTAAAACTTGACTGAGTTCTTCAAAAAATATCTAAATTTTTTTCTAGGTTTTTAGATTGGACAAATTTTGCTCAATTTTGAATTTCATTCTGAGTTGCCTTCTACATTTTATCAGTTTTCCTCTCAGCCCTACCAAATGCATCTTTCCAGATTATGGTTGATTTTCTTTTTATGGATGTCAGCAACCTCCATGATAAATATTGATCTTGTGTTCAACCATTCTAAACTAAAACATTTACCAAGGGTAATTCATTCAACAAATATTTAAGTGCCTGCTGTGTGGTTGAAATTTTCTAGTTAGTGTTATGTAAAAGATAAGGTCTTTGCCTTTCCGTAGAACTTACAATAGGGAACTTACAACTAGACTAGCTAAGAGAAGATATAACTAAACAAGAATACCACAATCAGGTAAGTGTCTAGAAGGGGAAGTGGAAGATGCTGTTGGATCCTAGCTAGTAAGGTGAGTGATGGACAAGGAAGGCATCCTATTATAAGTAAAATTTAAGCTGAGGCCTGAAGGGTCTCAGATGAAGAATAGATACGAATCAGAGGAAGAACAGTATATATAAGTCTTGGGTGGGGTGGGCATGATGACATTAAAGAGGAAATGAAAGGAAATTGGTCTGCTGGAAGGCAACATACTAGGTCAGGCAATTAAGTTTTTGAATTTATCCTAGAAAAAGTACTATATACCTCATTGCTGAATATCATCACTATGGTCACTTTAGAAGCCCTCCGCCCTTGGGAACCTAGGCACAGATACCAGCACCTAGTCAACCCTCTAAAGCAGGCATCCTCAAACTATGGCCCGCGGGCCACATGTAGCCCGCCTAGGACATTTATCCAGCCTGCTGGGTGTTTTTGCTGCTGCTGCCTGTCCTGCTTAGCAGCCAACTTGTCCGGGGGTCCGCAGTCCGGCTCTCCAATGGTCTGAGGGACAGTGAACTGGCCCCCTGTTTAAAAAGTTTGAGGACCCCTGCTCTAAGCACTTGTTTTAGGCTGTTTGCTAACTTGTCAGATCTCATACAGACAACAGCACTGATGGCCAGTCCAGAAAAATATTTTTAAAATTGCTTTGAACTTAAGTTCTAGTGGTCCATGTTGTAGTTAGTTGAAACCTGGTGATGTAAACAGTTCAGCGTAGGAATTTTTCTGTATTTTAATTTATGCTGTACTAGATTACTACTAAATAACCACCAGAGTTTTCCAGACTTTGTTTAGGATTAGAGAGGAATTTTTGAGTAGTAGATTACTAATTATTGCATAATAGAAGTTTAGTGACTGTTTTAAAAAAATTAGGGAGGTAGAAAATCCCAAGGTAGAAGAAAGACTGAAAATACTATTCTTCTTACTGAACCCTCCTCCCCAACAAATACCATTTTAAAGACCTACAAATACAAAGCAACAATTAGGTTACCTGCCTAAATAGGGCTACTAGAAGATAGGTGGGCCAACTTTCAGATTTGCAAGAGATGGATGGACCCTGTGTGGACTAAATCATGCCTTGTGATCTTTTAAAATAGTGCCAGTAATGAGCATATATATTACTTTTGCAGCTGAGTCTGTAAGGTGATATTACTGCTCATTGTTTGCCCAGTTGTTTAGATGAACTGAATTTGGCCCACCGGTAGATATTTTTCCAGACTTAATTTGTATTTTCATTTAAGCAGATTGCATACTGTACTATTAGGGAATCTGCATTTTTCAAGTATGAATTGGTGATGTTGACTCATTCTGGGATGGGTTTTTTGTTTATTTTCTCTTTGTAGATTTCATTTATTTAAAAACTTTTAAAAGTAGACAATAGTTTTTATTACAGTTTTGGGTTCACAGCAAAATTGAAATATAGGAACAGAAATTTCCCATCTCTTCCCTGCCCCCACATATATACCGTCCTCATTACTAACATTCCCCACCAGAGTAGTGCATTTGTTAAAACTGATGAACCTGCATGGATACTTCATTATCACCCAGACTATAATCTGCATTAGACCGAGCTATTGATATTCTGCATTGGTTTTGACAAATGTATGATCTTGTCTAAATTTATAGTCTGTTGAACCTTTTTGATAAAGCTGTGCAGTCTTTTCATGGTTAATCTTTTGCTATTTAACTCATAACTCCTCAGGGAAGCTGACATTGAAGAATATGCTGTCATGTTGGTTCTGTTTTTGTTTTCAGAACTCTTCCTCTTGGCTTACACCTATACTGCCTGATATGCTCCGACACATTTTTCAGTTCTGTGTTTTAGAAAGCAGCCAAGAAATTCTGGACCTCATTCACAAGGTACATAGTGATATATTTACACTCTTTTTCCTATTAACTTTGTAGGTTTTTTTTCTTCAATTTCATAATTGGTATACTGTTGGTCAGGGACTTTAAGAAATTAGAAATCATCCAAGAGGTTTGGCAAGTCTGGAGATATGCAGGATGAGATGGGGAAGCCGCTTTTGTAGGATGTTAACAGTTAAGTTTTTGTTGGCCATGCTTCTTCCTCTTATTTTTCCTCTTATTATGCTACCAGTCAAATGTTTAAGCACTTTCTAATCACCTTAATACAGAAAATAAAATGATGAAAAAGAAAAGATTGGTTTTCTCGAATCTTCATGTTTATAGATCCTACAATGTATCTTTTGGAATCTATTGGTAATATAGAGTCTAATTATCATGGTTTAGACTTGTATTTTTTCCTTAGCAAAATTGGTCATCAGTGGTGTAATCTTTAAAGGAAGGGCCATTTATATATTTAATATCAATGTCAGTGTGGTCCCTTTAGACTATTACTTTTTTTTTTTTTTTGAGTCAGACTCTCGCTATGTCTCCCTTGGTAGAGTGCCATGGTGTCACAGCTCACAGCAACCTCACAGACTCTTGGGCTTCTCTTGCCTCAGCCTCCCAAGTAGCTGGTACTACTTGTGCCAGTTACATCACAATGCCTGGCTATTTTTTTGGGTAGAGTTGTCATTGTTGCTTAGCAGACCCAGGTGGGTTCAAACCCACCACCCTAGGTGTATGTGGTCAGCACCCTTGCCAACTAAGCTACAGGTGCCACCTAGAATCTATTATTAATTTTTTTTTTTTTTGAGACAGAGTCTCACTATGTCACCTTTGGTAGAGAGCTGTGGCATCACAGCTCACAGCAACCTCAGACTTTTGGGCTTAAAGTGATTTTCTTGCCTCAGCTTCCCAAGTAGCTGGGACTACAGGTGCCCCTCACAACGCCTGGCTATTTTTGTAGTTTAGCTGTCCCGGGCCAGTTTGAAACCTGCCAACCTCAGTGTATGTGGCTGGTGCTGTAACTACTGTGCTATGGGCATCCAGCCTCTATTATTAACCTTGAATTGTTGGCCTCTAATGTGGCTCATTGTTAACAGCTGTGGATTAATGATAGTGTTACGTCTGCATGGGTATTAGCCCATTAGTTGCTAGGCATCAAGAAAGTTACCTTACTGGGGCCAGGTATAGTGGCTTAAGCCTATAATCCTAGCACTCTGGGAGGCTAAGGCAGGTGGAGCACTTGAGCTCAGGAGTTCAAAATTAGCCTGAGCAAGAACGAGACCCTGTCCCTAAAAAATAATTGGGTGTTGTGGTGGGCTTCTTTACACCCAGATACTCAGGGAGCTGAGGCAGGAGAATCACTTTAGCCCAAGAGTTTGAGGTGGCTGTGAGCTATGACTCCACGGCAGTCTACTAAGGGAGGCAAAGTAAGACCCTGTCTCAAAAAAATACCTTAGTAGGATGATAAATCAAGACTTAACATGTTAAGATATTACCACTTCTGAATTTGGCAGAGAATAATTATTAGAAACTACTATATCTTGAAGTGTGTGTTGAATATAAAACTTCATTAATATTGAGTCTTATCATAAATGGAAAGAATTTATTTCAGTCACTTATTGAGATTTTGACAACTCTGTTATTTATTTTTTTTAAGAGACAGAGTCTCACTTTGTTGCCCTTGGTAGAATGCTATGGTGTCACAGCTTATAGCAACCTGTAGCTCTTGGGCTTAGGCGATTCTCTTGCCTTCGCCTCCTGAGTAGCTGGGACTATAGGCATCTGCCATAACGCAGGGCTATTTGTTGTTGTAGTTTGGCTGGGGCCGGGTTTGAACCTGCCACCCTTGGTATACGGGGCCTGTGCCCTACTCACTGAGCCACAGGTGCCACCCCAACTCTGTTATTTTTATGGATATATTTTATTTTAAAAGAAGATGATTCTGGCTCGGCACCTGTGGCTCAAGTGGCTAAGGCACCAGCCACATACATCTAAGGTAGCGAGTTTGAATCCAGCCCTGGTCCGCCAAACAACAATGATGGCTGCAACCAAAAAAATAGCTGGGTGTTGTGATGGGCCCCTATGGTCCCAGCTACTTGGGAAGTGGAGGCAGGAGACTTGCTTAAGCCCAGGAGTTGGAGGTTGCTATGAGCTGTGATGCTACAGCACTCTACCCAGGGGGATAGCTTGAGGCTCTGTCTCAAAATAAATAAATAGAGAAAAGAAGACGGTTCTTTGTATGACCTTACCAAAAAAACTTTGCATTTCTTTTTACTATGTAAACCTATCAAATATCTACTGTATTTCAAAATAAGCCTCTGTATTGAATGTTTAAAGTAATTTCTGTGTAGTTTCTTACTTTTTAAAAATTCTTCAGAATAAGTAGTAGGTTTTGTTATCACTTATTGGAATAATTTCACCTTCTTTTTCTTTTACTCTGTAGGTTTGGATGGAGCTGTTGAGCAAGGCTTCTGTTCAATATGTGGTAGCAGCTGCTTGCCCATGGATGGGTGCTTGGCTTTGCTTAATGATGCAGCCTTCTCATTTACCAATTGACTTAAATATGCTGCTAGAAGTAAAGTCTAGAGCCAAGGTAAGTGTAGTAGAGGGACATGATGTATGTATTTGTATGTTCAAATTATTTATTTATTTATTTATTTTGGAGATAGAGCCTCAATCTTTTCCCCTGGGTAGAGTGCCATCGCATCACAGCTCACAGCAACCTCCAACTCCTGGGCTCAAGCGAGTCTTCTGCCTCAGTCTTCCAAGTAGCTGGGACCACAGGCGCCTGCCACAATGCCTAGCTATTTTTTGGTTGCAGCCATCATTGTTGTTTGGCAGGCCTGGGCTGGATTCGAACCTGCCACCTTAGGTGTGTGTGGCTGGCACCTTAGCCATTTGAGCCACAGGTGCTGAGCCTATTTATTTATTAATTATTATTATTATTATTATTTTTTTTTTTTAGACAGAGCCTCAAGCTTTCCCCCTGGGTAGAGTGCCATGGCATTACAGCTCACAGAAACCTCCAACTCCTAGGCTCAAGCAAGTCTCCTGCCTCTGCCTCCCAAGTAGCTGGGACCACAGGCGCCCGCCACAACGCCTGGCTTTTTTTTTGGTTGCAGCCGTCATTGTTGTTTGGCGGGTCCGGGCTGGGGATT
>CAUYTI010069339.1:0-37828 GCA_963575145.1 Galago senegalensis | reverse complement strand
GCAATAACTGAGAAAATGACATGAAGGCTGTGTTGACCAGTTTGATGGAAGTATTTCAGAATGCATGTGAAAACCCCCACACTGTACCCCAGAAGAGTATCAATGTACATAGTTAACATTCAATAAAAAAAAAAAAGATGGGGGTCCAGTTTCAGTCTTCTAAATGTCGCCAGCCAGTTCACCCAGCACCATTTGTTAAATAGGGAGTCTTTTCCCTACTGAATGTTCTTGATAGGCTTATCAAAAATCAAATGACAATAAGTAGCTGGGTTCATCTCTTGCTTCCCTATTCTATTCCATAAATCTGCCTCTCTGTTTTTCTGCCAGTACCATGTTGTCTTGATCACTATAGATTTGTTCTATAGCCTAGTGTAACATGATACCTCCTGATTTGTTTTTATTTCTAAGTAATGTATTTGCTATTTGATATTTTTTTCTGGTTCCATATAAAATGAAGTACTATTTTTTCAAGCTCTTTAAAGTATGACAATGGTGCTTTAATAGAGATTGCATTTAATCTGTAGATTGCTTTGGGGAGTATGGTCATTTTAACATGTTGATTCTTCCTAGCCATGAGCATGGTATGTTTTTCCATTTGTTAACATCTTCAGCTATTTCTTTTCTCAGAAATTCATAGTTCTCTTTATAGAGATCCTTCATGTCCTTTGTTAGGTAAATTCCCAGATATTTCATCTTCTTTGGCATTACTGTAAAAGGAATAGAGTCCTTGACTATGTTTTCATCTTGACTATTGTTGTCATATATAAAAGCTACTGACTTGTAAGTATTGCTTTTGTATCCTGAGATGCTGCTGTAATCCTTAATCACTTCTAAAAGTTTTGAAGTTGAGTCCCTGGGATTTTCCAGGTATAGGATCATATCATCAATGAAGAGTTTACTTTGGAGGTAGAGCATTGCATTGATCATTGTGGAGGATGGGTCTGAGAATATCCTGGAGAGCTGGTTTAGTTATGGCAAATTTCTTCAACATGTGTATGTCATTAAAATGTAAGATTTTTCTATCACAAATGACTCAGTTTAGCTGGATACAGGATCCTGGGCTGAAAGTTGTTTTGTTTTAGGAGATTAAAGGTCGATGAGCATCCTTTTCTGGCTTGAAAAGTTTCAGCAGAGAAATCTGCAGTCATTCTGATATTTCTCCCTTTGCAGGTGATGCTTTTCTTACATCTGGCTGCTTGCAGAATTTTCTCCTTTATCTGAACTTTGGCAAAGTTAATCACAATGTGTCTAGGAGATACTTTATTCAGATTGAGTCTTGCTGGGGTTCTGAAACTGTCTACTATCTGAATTTCTGTATCTTTTGCAATGCTTGGGAAATTCTCCTCCATAATCTCTTGGAGTAGAGTATCTGTACCTTTAGGACCATCATCTTCTCCTTCAGGAATTCCTATAAGACAAATATTTGATCTTTTGGAGTGATCCCATAACTCTCTCAGGGAATGATCAGTTTTTGCTCTTCATTTGTCTGCCTCTTTGAGCATTTGGGAATGTTCAAAAGCTTTGTCTTCAATTTCAGAGATCCTTTCTTCTGCCTGGTCAACTTTATTATAACTGAGGGATTCTACTGTATTTTGGAACTCCTCAACTACTTTTTTCATTTCCTTGAGTTCTGTTATCTCTTTTCTCATTATATCCATATCTTTGGTAACTTTGTCTTTAAATTCATTAATTTCTTAAGACAAGTTTAGAACTACTCTTTGGATTCCAATTTCTAACTTTTCTTCCATTCTATTCATCTTATTTGCCATCCATATTCTGATTTTTGTTTCTGACATTTCAGCCATTTGTCTATGCATGGCATCTTCAGTTGTATCTCCTTGGTCATTCCTTGGGAGAGGGGGTTTGATCTACTCTGGTTATTCATGCTACCAGAGTTCTTCCATTGGTTCTACCCCATGTTTATTTTCTACCATTTGGTTATAGAACTAGTGGGTGAGATTAAATTGTGGTTCCAAGGTAATAAAGTTAATCAGTGCTAAGGCTTACCAAAGCTCTAGGCTTTGTAATCATGGCTTATCCCCTACAACCTTACAAAGGCCCCTTTCAGAGTTTTGGCCAGAGACTCTGGGGACCTACTTGGTGAGTAGCGCAAGCTGGCTCTGTTTTGAAATCAGCCTAAGAAGCCACAGTATTAGGTTTAAATCTCAGCTGTGGAGAGATACAGATAGCTGCAGAACCCCACCCCCACCATTCATTTCTTTTCTGCTACAGAACTTCGAAGGTCAACTCAGAGTTTCCCTGGGTGGACAACCCCAGATGCAAGTTCCTATCAAATTGTCTCAGGCAGTACAAACCCTGCTCAGCAAAGAGGGA
The DNA here is from genome assembly GCA_963575145.1 of Galago senegalensis. Classification (NCBI taxonomy): domain Eukaryota; kingdom Metazoa; phylum Chordata; class Mammalia; order Primates; family Galagidae; genus Galago; species Galago senegalensis. The sequence goes on along the minus strand of CAUYTI010069339.1, from coordinate 35,494 downwards.
TCCAAGGGTCTCCAACTGCTCAGTTTAGAGTCAGGGGTCCACACCCCCACCTGCCAGACTCAGTCCACACTGGCATCCACTTCTTTGTTTGCCAGCCCAGTTGGAGCCAGGGACCATGCCCCCACCCTCCAGTCTCAGGCCACACTCAGCAAGCCTTTGCTTGCCAGCTCTATTTGAGTCAGAAGACCCCAGCTTTGCCCTCCAGTCTCAGTCTACACCCAGCAAGCTTCTATTCCCTGGCCCAGTGGAGCTGGGGACCAGCCCCACCTGCAGAACTTAGTCCACACTGGACAACCACGCTCCTGCTTGCTGACACTGTCCGAGCTGGGGGTTCTGCAACCCCTCCCACCAGACATAGCCTGAAATGAGGGTCAGCACCACTGGCCAGGCAAAGTCATAACCAGGGGACTGCTCCCCCTCCCACTAAGTGTCCCTTTCTTCCCACACCCTCTTTCTTCTCCTCTAGTCACAGATTCTGTCCTGATGTTTGGAGGTCCACACTATGCCCAGATGTCTCAGGACAAGACCAAACGTTCTGTGCTCTGCAGGCAGCAGAACTTCAGACCACCATGCCAAGGGGGAAGGGTAGACTGGGAGTTCAGAATTGTTGGGGAAAAATATTTGTTCAATTTTATTACCAGTGGGGGGTATCTAGGTTCACAAGTGGGACCTCCCTGGAAAAAGAGACACAGTGTTTAGCAGCTCTTTCCAGTGAGGTAAAATGAGAGGTCTTTTTTCCCCTGCTCACTCACAGACAGCCTGCTATGGGCTTCCCACTTGAGGGAGGGGTCTCCCTTCCTCTAGACAAGCGGCTCTCAATCTGTGGGTCACAACCCACAGGAACTGTATTAAAAGATCATGGCATTAGGAAGGTTGAGAACCACTGCTCTTGATGTTAGGCTTTGTACCTGTTGTTTCCTTGAATGCTCTTCCTTGGAGTCACAGCTTGCTGAACTTCTTTCTTGGCTCAGTTCCCTACTTTTGGCTTCATAGAGTCTGATTCTGTCCAGTTTTTCTCTCTGGCCAGGAGCCTCTGCCAAGGGTTGCTACTAGTCAGCCATCTTCCCAGAATTCCCAATAAGTTATCTTTTAAGTGTGCCTCTTATCTACCCTTCCTGCCTGTATCTTGTAGAGAGCAGGGAACATTGTCCCCTAACTCTTGGTATGCCTCTTAGCCACCTCTGTCATTAGATATTGCCTTGAATTCAGGATCTTCTTTCTAAACAAGAAGGGGTCCAGGGGGTAGGTTCAGGGCCAGGTGAAATGACCCAGAAGCCTATAGTCAGAGGCAGCATCTCAGAAAGGAGCCAAACCCAAGTCCAAGCAGATTGTGCACCTGTGTCATCATCCAAAAAGCTAAGGATAGAGATAAAACATCTGAGTGCAACCCAATAGTATTCTGACATCCAAGGTCCTAAGATTCCAGCCGGAAGGGACACACCTGGAAAACTCCATACTTGAGGCTACTTCTATGCCTTTTTACAGAGTACTAGATTTAGTTATAAAGGCAGCCAAGAAAGTCACCAACCTGACAAGGATAGTTTTCTCTCAATAAATGGGAATAAAAAATTTGAAGGCAGACAAAACTTTGGAGACTATTTTTTGCTTTTACATATTTTATGATGGAGAATAATGAACGAATCATATATTTTTGCACAGTGTGGTTGGTGAAGAAAAATAAACATGATATAGTTCCTTTGCTAGGTTTTCCTGAAATAAGTGGAAAGTGGAATTTCAGACAATTGAGAGTGTTGACATATGAGCCTCTTGATGACATCCTGGGTAGAATTCACATTGTAGGAAAATGACTCAAAGTAATACAGTCTCTCAAGCAGTTCCTTTCAAGGGAGTATCTTTTGCCTATTGGGAAAGGAGTAATGGACCAGCAAAGTTGTGCCCATTATTTAAATTAGGGCTTTCTAATAAGAAATCTCAGGTTTATGGCTTGCAATTGTTCTTTTGATGCTACACATTCCCACTGGCAACCTAGTACACCATGCTGCACTGACAACTTCAAAGGGCTCGTGGTTACTTCATATTCAACCACAAAGACCTAGAATCCAGCACTTGATATGACTTCAGTGTTCTACCTAACAAGCTTAGGCTTTTGTTTTTTTATGACACAGAGTCTCACCATGTTGTCCTCGGTAGAGTGCCATGGTGTCACAGCTCACAGCAACCTCTAAACTCTTGGGCTTAAGTGATTCTCTTGCCTCAGCCTCCCGAATAGCTGGTACTACAAGTACCTGCCACAATGCCTGGCTATAGCTTAGGCTGTTCTTTAGCTTATACTTCTTTCCTCTAGACACAAGAGAAGGGAGACGTTCCTGCTATTTTTTTCTGTACAGGGTGTAGTGGATTGGGGCTTATTGCTCAAGTCATTAATTTCCCATCATTGTCTAATGAGATGCTCATTTCATTAAAGACAGTAATATTTGACAATCTGACTATTCCTTAAGCCCTGAATTATTATTGCCATATTTTACCATAGAGTATAAAAATAATGTATACACACTGCCACAGATCATCAACTCCAAGCAAGCAACTCAAGAATTTTATTATCCAACAAAATATTCTGTAGGGAGCTGTATTTCCCTTCTGGGGAATTTCAATATTCTCCAAAAGTGTCCAAAAGAGGGATATTAGCATATTGTTCTAAAGCTCATCTACATTGCTATTATTTGAAATAAACAGAACACTTGGGCCATTCACTGGTGGACCAAGTGGAACCCTTAAAGCTTCTCCAAGGACAAGGGGAGAAAACATCTTTTCTCTAAGACTGTGCTGGACTCTGCTAGAGAAAGCCCTTACTTGACAACCTTAAACCAGGAAATCATAAATCAATTTTATTATCTGAGGTAGTGAGGTCAGGTGGGGAGAAAAGCAAAGATGACTTATCATTGTTTTAGCTTAGGTAAGCTACCTTTCCATTTTTAAGAAAGTAAAAACAAAGGTACCTAACTTAAAGCATTTATTGCAATATTTGGTATATATTTTTAAGTCTTAATAAATAGTACTTGCAATTATTGTTTTAGTATTTTTCCTATGGGAAAGCAACATTCATTATAGGAGACTAAAACAATAAAATTAAGAACAGATCTTATTGAATCTTTTTTTTTTTTTTTTAGTTCTTTGAAAGTAACTAATTTTTTATTGTTTGGGATTCATTGAGAGTACAAAGAATTAGGTTACACTGGTAGCGATTGTTTGGTAAAGTCCATCTTGTAATTGTGTCCTGCCCCCAGAAGTGTGCCATACACTGTGACTCCTCACCCACTTCCTTCCACCCCTAGCCCCACTCCCTCTTTTCCCTTTCCCCCACCCATTGTATGAGATCATCTATTGCCTTCGTATTAGAATTGAGTACACTGGATTCTTGCTTCTCCATTCTTGTGATGCTTTACTAAGAAGAATGTGTTCCACTTACATCCAGGTTAGTACAAAGGATGCAAAGTCTCCATCTTTTTAGTGGCTGAATAGTATTCCATGGTGTATATATACCACAGCCTGTTAATCCATTCCTGGTTTGGTGGGCATTCAGGTTGTTTGTATGTTTTGGCAATTGTAAATTGAACTGCGATAAACAGTCTAGTGCAAATGTCCTTAAAATAAAATGATTTTTTTCTTCTGGGTAGATGCCTAGTAATGGGATTGCAGGATCTGATGGGATGTCTAATTTGAGTTCTTAAAGGATTCTCCATACATCCTTCCAAAAAAGGTCGTATTAGTTTGCAGTCCCACCACTAGTGTAAAAGTGTTTCCTTCTCTCCACATGCACGCCAGCATCTGCAGCTTTGAGAATTCGCAATGTGGGCTATTCGCACCAAGGCTAGGTGATTTGCATTTCTCTGATGATCAGGAACAATGAGCATTTTTTCAAATGTTTTGTTAGTCATTCATCTCCTTCATCAGAGGAGTTTCTGTTCATATCTCTTGCCCAGAGGTACATTGGATCATTTGCTCTTTTCTGTTGATTTGAGTTCACTGTAGATTCTAGTTATCAACCCTTTGTCAGACTGATACCCTGCAATATCTTTTCCCATTCTGAAGATTGTCTTTTTTCTGTACACCATGCTGCACTGACAACTTCAAAGGGTAAATAAATAAAAAGGATAAAAAGGGCATCCACATGGGGGCATAGAAGGTCAAACTCTCCCACTTTAGTTGTTGCATCCTTAGCTATGCAGATGTTTTTCAGCTTAATTCTCATTTATAAATGTTTGTTGCTGTTGCAATGGCCACTGAAGTCTGTCATAAAATCTTTCCCCAGTCCAACATCATCAAGAGTTTTTCCCACACTTTCTTCTAAGATTTTTAATATTTCATGACTTAGATTTGAGTCTCTTATTCATCTTGGGTCAATTTTTGTACGGGGTGAAAGGTGTGGTTCGAGTTTCAGTCTTTTACATGTGGTTATGAAGTTCTCCCAATACATTTTGTTGAACAGGAAAGACCATATCATCCCTTCAAGAGATGCAGACAAAGCATTTGATAAAATTCAGTGTCCCTTTCTAACAAGAACACTTAACAAAATAGTCATAGGGGGCACATTTCTTAAGCTGACTGAAGCCATCTATGACAAATTCATAGCTAACATCATACTGAATGGTGTAAAACTGAAAGCTTTTCCACTTACTTAGAACTGGGACCAGAGAAGGATGTCCACTATTGACACTTTTAGTCAACATACTTCTGGAAGTGCATAGTTCTAGCCAATGCAATCAGTCAAGACAAGGATAAAAAGGGCGGCTTGGCGCCTGTGGCTCAAGGGGCTAAGGCACCAATCACATACAACTAAGGTGGCAGGTTCGAATCCAGCCCAGGCTTGCCAAACGATAATGATGGCTGCAACCAAAAAATAGCCAGGCATTGTGGCGGGTGCCTGTGGTCCCAGCTACTTGGGAGGCAGAGGCAGGGACTCCCTTGAGCCCAGGAGTTGGAGGTTGCTGTGAGCTGTGATGCCACAGCTCTCTACCCAGGGGACAGCTTGAGGCTCTGTCTCAATAAAATAAATAAATAAAAAGGATAAAAAGGGCATCCACATGGGGGCATAGGAGGTCAAACTCTCCCTCTTTACTTATGATATTATCTTATACTTAGAAAACCCCAGAGACTCAACAACAAAACTCCTGGAAGTCATCAGAAAATACAGTGATGTCTCAGGGTATAAAATCAATGTCTACAAATCAGTAGCCTTTATATACACCAATAACAGCCAAGTTGAGAAGCAAATCAAGGACACAAGTACCTTCACAGTAGCTTCAAAGAAAATGAAATGCTAAAAAAAAAAAAAAGAAAGAAAAGAAAATGAAATGCTTAGGAATATACCTTAAAAAAAGAGGTGATCTTTTCAAAGAGAATTATGAAACCCTAAGAAAAGAAATGGCAGAAGACACTAATAAATGGAAAAACATACCATGCTCTTGGCTGGGAAGAATCAACATTGTCAAAATGTCTATTTTACCCAAAGAAATCTACAGATTTAATGCAATCCCCATTACAATACCAACATCAGATTTTGAAGAACTGGAAAAAATAATTGTTCACTTGGTATAGAACCAGAAAAAAAACCACATAGCTAAGGCTATTCTTAGTAATAAAAACAAAGTTGGAGGCATCACCCTATCAATCAGACTTCAGGTTATATTACAAGTCCACAGTAATCAAAACAGCATGGTATTGGCACAAAAATAGAGACATAGACATGTAGAACAGAATAGAAAACCAAGAGGTGAAGCCAGTCTCTACTTGCCATCTGATCTTTGATAGATCTTATAGAATCTTGAATAGCATGCTTAGGGATCTGGACTTCACATGGTAAGAAAGGAATCAGAAAATATTTTAATAACAGTAGTGACATGATCATACCTGAGTTTTAGGAAGAAAATAGAATCAAACCCTCATAGATAAATATAGATATGAGTACAGAGATAGATTTTTGAGATTTTCATTTCCATTTTGTTTATTTCTCAAAATGGCCCAAAGCTATTCGCACACTTCCTTCCTGGGCATAATGAACCCTTTGCCTTAATGCCTACAATATTACCAATGGTTCAAACAGACAGAGACTTTATCACTCAATCTTATAATCAATAATTTCCTGTAACAGTCATTAGCATAACATATAGATTCTTACTAGTCAACTGGCCTTCAGCCTTAACTTTATACATCATTACAGTGGAGCATGTTACCCTAGCACACCTAGAGCCATGATATGAAAGAAAGAAACCACAGATTTGAAATACATTTTTTCTTTTGAGATAGTCTCACTTTGTCACTCTTGGTAGAATGCTGTGACATCATAGTTCACAGTAACCTGAAACTCTTGGGCTCAAGTGATCCTTTTGCCTCAGCCACCTGAGTAGCTGGGAAGTGCCCAGCTGGTTTCTCTATTTGTAGTAGACATGGGGTCTTGCTCTTACTCAGGCTGGTCTTGAACTCCTAAGCTCAGGCAATCCACTCACCTCAGCCTCTCAGAGTCCTACGATTACAGGCTTGAGCCACTGCACCTGGCCTTGAAATATATTTTATTTAAATATAAATTTAAAATATCATGTGAGCTGTTTACTAAAAAGGGAAATCTGTGACATGTTTAAGCCATTAAATTGGTAAAGATTCCTAAAAAGACAATAACCAGTGTTAGGACACAGAAATAAGCATAACCACACATTTCCGTGAGTGCAAACACCTGACATCACATTTGTAGAGGGTAGTTTACCAATATGTGTCAAATTTTGTTTTGTTTTTTCCAAGACAGATTCTCACTCTTTCACCCTAGGTAGTGTGCTTTGACATCATAGTTTACAGCAACCTCAAACTCAAGAGATCTTCTTGCCTCAGCCTCCCAAGTAGTTGGAACTACAGGTGCCTGCCACAACACCTGGCTATTTTTAGAAATGAAGTCTTGCTCTTGCTCAGGTTGGTCTTGAACTTCTAAGCTCAAGTAATCCACCTGTCTCAGCCTCCCAAAGTGCTAGATTACAGCCACCACACCCAGCTTGTATTAAAGCTTTATGTGCATAACTTTTTGCCCAATAATTCTACTTTTAAGAATTTGTCCTCTGTAAATTATCATAAATAGGTACATACATTTACCTACCTAGATGTTAATCTCAGCATTAATTAGTACTAAAAATTTAGAATTATCTGATTACCTTTGCAAAAGTAATAGAATAAGCCCCATACTATCTGCCTATGGACCAAATCGGACCCACCACCTTTGCTCATCTAGCCTGCAAGCTAAGAGTAGTTTCTACATTTTAAAATGGCTGAAATAAGTCAAAAGAAAAATAATATTTTGTCTCACATGAGAATTATATGAAATTCAAGTTTCAGTGTCCATAAAGAAAATTTTACTGGAACACACCACATCTCACTTATTAACATACTGTACATGGCTGATTTCACATTATAATGGCAGAACTGGGTAGTTGTAACAAACTATATGGCCCCAAAGCCTAAAACATTTACTATGTTGCTTTTATACAAAAAATTTCTCAACCTCTGGTTTAAATATGCCATGGTCTAATCATAACATAAATGTATGCTTCCATTTAAAATTACATAGATTATTTACTAATTTGTGAGACTCCTTAATGAATTAAATGAGATACATTATATAATAGTGTACCAAGTTATAACCACATTTTTTATTATTTTAATAATATATAAAATATGAAAAAGACTGGGAAAATATGTAACAAAATATTAATAGTTTACCTCTGGGTGATGGGAATTACAGGATTTTTTTGGTAACTTATCCATAGTGCTTACAGTTTCTTTTCTTTCTTTCTTTTTTTTTTTTGAGACAGAACCTCAAGCTGTCCCCCTGGGTAGAGTGCAGTGGCATCACAGCTCAAAGAAACCTCCAACTCCTGGGCTCAAGTGATTCTCCTGCCTCCTCCTCCCAAGTAGCTGGGACCACAGACACTCGCCACAACGCCCAGCTATTTTTTGGTTGCAGCCGTCATTGTTGTTAGGTGGGCCCGGGCTGGGTTCGAACCCACCACCTTAGGTGTATGTGGCTGGCACCTTAGCCACTTGAGCCACAGGCACAGAGCTGTGCTTACATTTTCTAAAAGAACATATGTTTTAATATTAATAAAGTAACATAGTAGCACACAGACTCTAAAATAACCTGCAATTGTCTTCACATTGCCTTGTGTAATCCCCTCTGCTTGAGTGATTGTGACCTTCGACTTGCATCTTAAATTACAGAACATATTAAAGATAATGGATTGTCATTTTCATAATTAAATTACTCTTCTCTGCCAGCAAGCAACCACACTGGGGACAACTATGTGGCAAGGAACTGAGTATGGCCTCAGAGCAATTGCTAAAATTAAAGGTAGCTTCCAGCCCAACAGCCAGCAGAAACTGAGGTACTCAGCCCAACAGGCTGCTAAGAACTGAATCCGGCCAACAACCACATGAGGGTAGAATTAGATCCTTCTCCAGTCAAGCCATCAGATGAGACACCTAGCGCTGGCTAAGACCTTGACTGCAAACCCATGACAGACCCTGAAGTAGAGGACTCAACTATTTCGTGCCCAGATTCCTGACCCACAGAAACTGTGAATTGATACATGTTTGTTGCATTAAGCTACAAAATGTGTGGCAATTTGTTATGCAGCAGTAGATAAATGATACAAATATGAAATTTATTTATTATATTAAAAGAAAATAGTAATTGTTGAGTGGCTATGCAATTTTAACTTTTTGGATGGTAGATATGAAATTAGAAAAGTGAACAGAACAATTCAATGGGTTAGCCAAATTTTGCCTTTTAAATAAAACTAAGGGGACAGCCAGCAAGTGTTTGGGTTGCCCCAGATCCTGTAACTGCACGTTTAAACTCAAAGATGCTAGAAAGAAGTTCTGATATTCAAACTTCCTCTCAGCCTGGACATGCTATTGTGTAGGGTTGGCAAGAAATGACCATCTGTTCCCCAGGTCTCTGTAAAGGTCTGTATCTACCTCTTGGAAACTCTCAAAAGCTCACCCCATTGAACAAGAAAAGCTATCACCATAGGATAATTGCTCTGAAATTTCAGCCACCACCAATATCCAACATCTTCCCAAGATTCATGAAATATAAAAATTAAGTAAGTGTGCCCTCTTACATTTTTCAGTAAAAGCAAGTTAGTCATTTTCACCTTGATCAACAGGATAATTACATGTGTAAATCTCTTATTCTGACCCCCAAATTGTCTTTAGATAAATTTCATGCAATTTTTCTGTTTAACAAACCATTACACTTTTATTACTGAAATGGTAATAGTGGTTTATTAGATTTTAAAAATGCCCTACTGACCATGGAAGGCCTTACCTCTTCCTCAAGTAGCTCTTACATGAAAAAAGCCATTGTCCATTGTGATTACCAGATATTAGTCGTAGGTCATAAATATCATTACTTTCTTGCAGTGGGTCTTTAGGGAATTAAAATAGGACAGAGTGAATAAACTGCCCTCTGCACCAGTTAAAAATATCATTTAGGTTTATAAATATTCAGGAGATGTAGTCAAAAGACTATCAAAACCAGTATCATTTGAATTTTTTTACAAACCAGGAAATCAATAAAGCATAATTCTGATCTTGTATTGCCCAAAAGCTACACTACTAATACCAAATGGGCAAAAATTTCTTCTGCTGAGGTTTCTCCTCCTTGGTCTGAATCACACTTAAATATTTATTTATGGTTACTCTTGTTATAACAAAACTGCTCTCACATCCATTTTCCCCAAAGTAAAATCTCAATTTTAAAGGAGTTCTCAGTAATTCTGAAAGTTTGGGATGCAAATTATCTTAGGAGCTTTTACAGCTGGAAAACCAAAGACCATGAGAATGAAAGCTCAAATTGGTTGCAAGGAGAATGTCTTAAGACAACTGCTTTTATTTCTTTCTTAGATAAGAAAATTCCAGACAATCCCTTCTAATGCTTTAGGAGAGAAAGAGCACCAGGCAGACAAGGTCAGAGAGAGACCTTGGGTCCAAGGCATATTTCTTAGTCTTTTCAATTTTCTTTAATTCAAAACACCATGACAAAGCACCATATTTTGAGGCATTGTTTTCTAGACCCTAGCAGCTGTTTAAACCATTTAGATTATGGTATTTCATTATAGCAGCCCAAATTCACATGACCGTATTAGGCCTCTCTGAATACCAAAGCCATTGTGGCCTGAAGGTAAAAGTTCCCTTTCTTTTCTCAAATATTACAACATTTTTTGCATCCAACTCCTATCACATTACTGTCTCATAGTCTTTGTGTATGCACATCTCTTTTCTGCTGAGTTATTTCAGGCTATACATGCTCCTTTACAAACTTCTTAAAGCTCTGTACAAATTAGGTCCTCTAAAATGTTGGGAGACATACAGACTTTTTATAAAAAAGATTAAAATGATTGTTAATTGATTGCAATATACAGAATTTAACTGCATCCTGATACAAATAAGTTGTTTAAAAATTTATGAGATAATGATGGCTTCAAATTAATTGGGCTAATGGGTGCGGTTATAGATGAAACAACGTTGACTATGGCTTTACTTGGGTACTTGGAGAGAGGTATTATTGCTTTAAAACCACCCACAAACCACCCACCAAAACAATGACAGCATTTATTTTGGTCAAAAACCTGCAATTTGAGCTGGAATTGGTATGGAGAACTCAAATTCATTTCACTTGGTGTCAGCTAAGTTCTTTCAACAGCTAAAGATTGGGATCATCTAAAGATCTACTAACTCATTATGTCTGCTGGTTGATACTGGCTTTTGGCTAGAACCTTAGCTGGAGCTATTGGCCAAAATACCTACCTGAGACCTGGACTTCCTCACAGTATGGCAGCTAGGTTCCGAAGGTGAGCATTGCCTTTTATAACCTACTTCTTAAGTCATTACTTCTAACACATTCCCATGGTTCGAATAAGCCACTAAGACCCCAAAGTGGGTATGAACAACAGGAAAGGCATACGATACTTCTTGCATAGGAAGACATATCACACATATGTTAATTCTTTCTAAATTAACAAATTTAGCACAATCCAAATAAAACCACCATAAGGTATTTTGGTGGAGCTAGTAGAATTATTTAAAGTTTACCCAGAAGAATAAACAAAAATATATAGCCAAGAAAATTCTAAGAGAACAATGAAGAGGAGATGGTCTTGCCAGGCATCAAACATTCTCCAAATTTTTGATAATTTAAACAGTTTGGTACAGGTGTATAATTAGAAGACAGGCCAGGTCTGAGAAAGGAAATGTATAAGATAAACCTGAACTATCTTGCTATCAGAAAGCAAGGAAGAAAAGTTACACACTAGCCAGGGTCAATGGCTCATGTCTGTAATACCAGCACTTTGGGAAGCTGAGGTGGCAGGATCACTAGCTTTAACAAAAAAGTGAAACACCATTTCTCCAAAAAGTCCTGTAAAAATGAGCCAGACATGGTGGCTCAGGCCTGTAGTCCCAGCTACTTGAGAGGCTGAAGCAGGAGAATCATTGAACCTAGGAGTTTGAGACTGCAATGAGCTATGACCAGGCCACAGCACTCTAGCCTGGGCAACAGAATAAAACCCTTAGACCTTGTCTCTGAAAAAGGAAAAAAAAAGAAAGAAAGAAAGAAAGAAAGAAACTTAAATACTAACTGAAGATAAGGCAATTTGAGTATCAATAAGAGTAATAACTACAGTAGATTGGAAAGCATTGAAAATCTGTTTATTTAAAACTAAAGAAAAAATCAGTCAATTACCTTCAAAGGACAGTAAAGAGCCAATTCATTATTTTGAAAACTGGCAAGTTAAAGAAAAGAATCAAGCATTTTATTGTTTTTGCTGTAAAAACTGGGCCTTGGGATAAACAAATAATGAAAGGAAGTTCTCTTTTTGAAAGTATTACAGCTAATAAGTAAAGCAAACTACAATAAATTAATAGACCAGCGATCACCAGTTGCTAACATTAGTAGGAGAGATGAAGTACTCAATATCTATGAAGCAGTACTGCTAGAAAAAAGGATAAGAGTATCAAATCTGAATCCAAGCAACCCTCTACATCCAGGTTTGGTTTCATGTAGTCTGTGCAGCTGCACAAGGCTCTGAGCTTAGAAGGGTCCAAGTGTGGTTTAACGCTTCATTGTCCCCATCTTGTAATTTGAACAAGAGGTCCCATATTTTCATTTTGTATTGGGTCCTGTAAACGATGTAGCATCCTTGTCTGTATCTAGCTACCGATTTACAGGAAATACACATAGAAGGGCGGTGAATTTAAAAAGATGTTCATGGGCGGCACCTGTGGCTCAGTGAGTAGGGTACCAGCCCCATATACCAAGGGTGGTGGGTTTGAACCCAACCCCAGCAAAACTGCAACAAAAAAATAGCCAGGTGTTGTGGGGGGTGCCTATAGTTCTAGCTACTCAGGAGGCTGAAGCAAGAGAATCGCCTAAGCCCAAGAGGGTGACAAAGTAAGTCTGTCTCTAAAAAAAAATAGTATTAAGTAGGTGGCACCTGTGGCTCAAAAGGGTAGGGCCCCAGCCCCATATGCTGGAGGTGGCGGCGGGTTCAAACCCAGCCCCAGCAAAAAAAAAAAAAAGTAATAAAAGTAAAAAATAAATTAAAAAAAGATGTTCACAAATTCTGATACTTCTTTCTTCAAAAGGTGGAGCCTAATTCCTGTCTCCTTGAGTAGAAGCTGTATTTGATTTGTTTCTAATGAATAGAATGGACTGGAAATGATACTGTATGACTTCCAAGAACAGATCAGAAGACTCTGTGGCATTTACCTCGCTCTTTATCTAAGCTCACTTGCATTGGAATAAGCTGGCAGACATGTTGAGGAGGCTCAAGCAGTTGTATGGAGAAATCCAAGCAGTGAGGGACCCAGCAAGGCCTCAAGCCAACAGCCATATGAGTGAATCATCTTGGAGTCACTCCTTCAGCTCTACTCAAGCCAGCATACAGTTTGAATGCAACCTCATGACAAGACCATGAGCCATACTCATTCAGCTAAGTCACTCTTGAATTCCTGGCCCACAGAAACTGTGAGGTAATATTAATTATTATTTTAAATAAATTATTTTAAGGCAATTTATTACCTAGCAATATGTACCTAACACAAGAAGAAACAAAGACCACATTAAATGACAGCATGGGAGGTGGTGTCAGTGGCTCAGTGGGTAGGGTGCCGGCCCCATACACCGAGGGTGGCATGTTCAAACCCATCCCTGGCCAAACTGCATCAAAACAAATAGCGGGGCATTGTGGCAGGCGCCTGTAGTCCCAGCTACTCGGGAGGCTGAGGCAAGAGCATCACCTAAGCCCAGGAGTTGGAAGTTGCTGTGAGCTGTGTGAAGCCATGGCACTCTACTGAGGGCGATAAAGTGAGACTCTGTCTTTACAAAAAATAAAATAAAAAATAAAAATAAATGACAGCATGGGGATGCAACTGGTAAAATCCAGACTGTGGAAAACTTACAGGAAAATAACCCAGTATCATCAACCAAAACATTTCAAAGGAAAAAATGTACATCATAGGGATCTTTCTTGGATCTGGATTCAAGCAAAATGTTTAAAAAGTTATAAGACAACTAAAACTGTTCAAAATTCTGACTGGATATTTGATGATACTAATTAATTATTGATGATTTTTTTAGTAAAGTGAGTGTGATTGATGTTATCATCGTCTTGCTTAGAAGAGAAGTCTTTGACTTCTAAAGATACATACATAAATAGCTACAGGTGATATGACTGGAATTTTCTTCAAAATGTCTATGGAAGGGAGGCAATTGGTGGGGAAAAGAAACTAAGATTGATGATGAGTTGATCATTACTGAAGCTGGGTGATGGGAACATGGAAAGTTCATAGGCTCGGCACCCGTGGTTCAAGTGGCTAAGGCGCCAGCCACATACACCTAAGGTGGCAGGTTCGAATCCAGCCCAGGCCCGCGGAACAGCAATTATGGCTGCAACAAAAAAAATAGCCAGGCATTGTGGCAGGTGCCTGTGGTCCCAGCTACTTGGGAGGCTGAGGCAGGAGACTCGCTTGAGCCCAGGAGTTGGAGGTTGCTGTGAGCTGTGATGCTACAGCACTCTACCCAGGGGGACAGCTTGAGGCTCTGTCACAAAAAAAAAAAAAAAAAAGGGAAGAAAGAAAGGTCATTATGTAATTCTCTATTTTTTCATATGCTTGAAATTTCCCATAATAAAAATTTAGAAAGAGCAAATATATATTGATATTAATGTACAAGTACCACACTATGACATTTAAGAGTGGGCTTAATAAAAAAAAAATTACAAGCAAGATGAACACCATAAGGGATTGAATGCATTATTGTCTAAAATAATTAAAAGTAACAACTTTTAAATGTCAAACTCAAATCCAGACTTCACATTACTAACTAATGAATCTACTTAAGGAAATTTTCTGGTATGGAACTGGTATCTTTGACATGTATTATTTCTCCAATAATCCACAAGCTCAGAAGTATTAAGCCTTCTTTTTAATCGTTTGATTAAAATCATACTCATATTTAGTCACCAGATGGACTTTCTTCTTCACCTATTCCATCACTTAGAAATAGGGTATAAATTAGCATCTTATGATGACTCATGATAGACTTTTATCATTCACATAGGAAAGCAGTAAAGAGAAGGTTATGCTAACCATTTGATGGTAAGAGACATAAAGAGATGCTATTCACAAGTCTCAGTGCGCCAATGGCAATTACCACCTGTTCTGCTTCATCTATTAAGTGATATGCATGAAAAAGAAGCCAAGAGACAGAAAAATCATGCAGACACGAATCTTTACTGCAACAATTACATTTTAAATTCCTTCATTAAAAAATACACAACATAGTTATAATAGAGTAATGCAAAGGATATGCAATTGCACCACTACCCCAGGCTGAGACCAGATGACTACATCAAGTTCATGAAGGTATCATCTTCATTCTCCTTCCCTTTACAAATAGGAGGGAGGGGGCCTTATTTGCTTTATGCAAATATCTTAGGAAAAGAATCAACCCAAGATGCCTCATTATTTCCCATTCTTACCAAATCAGAATTTGTAATAACTCACAGCTTAAGGTTGGCTGTAGGTGTCATTAACATGATAGGGAAAAGGGTTGATCCAGGTACAAAACTATAAAGATGATTTGATTCAACTATTAAAAACTTGTGTGCAGATAAAAAAATCCTGAGACAGCAAATGCAAGCAATATAACCTGGATCACTGTACCCTCAATGATTCCACAACAATTAAAAAAAAAAGAAAAAGAAGGGCAGCGCCTATAGCTCAAGCACATAGGACACTGGCCTCATGTACTACAGGGTGGCGGGTTCAAGCCCTGCCCTGGCCAAAACTGCAAAAAAAAGGGCAGTGCCTGTAGCTCAAAGGAGTAGGATGCCAGCCCCATATACCGGAGGTGGCAGGTTTAAACCCACCCCCAGCCAAAAACTACAAAAAAAAAAAAAAAAGAAAAGAAAGAAAGAAAGAAAGAAAAAGAAAACATGAGAGAAAAAAATATTGCAACACATAGGTTAACATTAATAATGGATGTAGTCCTGGATGATAGGACTACAGGTCTACATTCCTTCCTCCTATTTTTTTTTCTTGACTATCATCTATTAACTTTGGTGTGGTTTTTGTGTTTGTTTTAATTTGAGACAGGGTCTCACTACAATCTTAGTTCACTGCACTCTCAGAGACCTGGGATCAAATAATCTTCCTTAGCCTCCCAAGTAGCTGTTTAGCTAATTTTTCTGGTTTTTGTAGAGATGGGGCTCTCACTATGTTGCCCACGCTGGTCTCAAACTCCTGGCTCCTAGTGATTCTCCTTGTCTCAGCCTCTCAAAGTGCTGGGATTACAGGTCTGAGTCAGCCAGCATGCCTGACCTAATGTATTTCTTTTTAAATTAAACACTTAAAATGTGCTATTATTATTCCTATATGAGAAGTTTTAAAAAGATTTGTAATAGCATAGTGACAGGCTAATAGATGTCCTTTATTTAAAATTTAAACATTTTACTCACTAAAGTTAACTGCTGAAGATAAGAACTTAAAATCTGTGCGCAAATTATTTCAAAGTATGTTTTCATAACAAATATGACTCAGAATACCTTCTCTCAGTATGAATTATTGACGTGTTGTTACAAGATGCTACACATTTTTCTACCAATCTGTCACAGAAATACAAATCACAATCAGTTCCTTGTTTCGTTAAAACCACAGCAATTGGCCAGCCAGGAACAGTGGTTCACATCTGTAATCCTAGCACGTTGGGAGGCACATGGGTAGACTGCTTGAGCTCAGGAGTTCTGAGCAAGAGTAAGATCCCATGTTTACTAAAAATAAAAAAAACTAGCTGGGGTGGGGGTGGGGTTGTGGCAGGCACCTGTAGTCCCAACTACTCAGGAGGCTGAGTCAAGAAGACTTCCTGAGCCCAAAAGTTTGAGGTTGCCGTGAGCTACAATGATGCCAGGGCATTCTACCCAGAGTGACAGAGCAAGACTCTGCATCAAAACAAACAAACAAACAAGAATTTATTGAACAAAAATAGTTTGATTACTGCAAGGTATTTTGTCAACAACCATTTGTTATACAACAATACAGGTAAGAATAAGCAGATAATTAAGCCTCAAAGAAAAAAAACAATGAATAAGGAAGCAAAACAAGAAATCTGCTAAATAGTCATACATACAAACATTAAATTTTCCTTAAGTGTTTTAAAAAATTTTAAAAGGACAAAAACAGCAGAGCCACTCAGTGGTTAGAGCACTGACCTTGCAAACCAGGGGCCATAGGTTTGAGCCTCTTCTGGGCCTAATTATAAAATAAAAAGGGCAAAAAGGCAAAAAAAGTGTTTATAAAAACTATCATGATAGTCCGTAAACTCGCAAACATGGGCCACAGTTACCCAAAATCATACACAGTAAGCACTGTCTTCTCCTACAGCGGTGGTTCTCAACCTGTGGGTCATGATCCCTTTGGGGGTTGAACAACCCTTTCACAGGGGTATCCTGCATATCAGATATTCACATTACGATTCATGAAAATAACAAAATTACAGTTATGAAGTAGCAACGAAAATAATTTTATGGTTGGGGGGTGAACACAACATGAGGAACTATATTAAAGGTCATGGCATTAGGAAGGTTGAGAACCACTGTCCTAGAGGGATGCATAGGTATAAACTTAAGAGATCCAACATTAGCCCTTAATGCTGTGCTTTCCAGCCTTTTCTATCTCATGGCACACTTAAATTATGTTGATCAAAACAAAGAACAAAGAATAGAACATACTTACTGTGCTTTGCACTTCTTTCGAAAATAACTTAAAATTTTTTGCAGCACACCTAAGATCCTCTCATGCCACAACAGTGTGCTATATACAGCACATTGGTTGAAAATCACTGCCTTAATGGAATGTAGATACAGCCACCCTCAGTTACCTTTCAAATAATCAGCCAGGCCATACAGAAACATGAGTAATGGAATCTCTTAGTTTGGGCTCCATCTACATGTTAACCTTGACATCTCAGTTATCTGTGACTGAGATAAAAAAAAAAAAAAAAGAGGGGAGGAAAGTGCTTTCCAGTACAGGAAACTAAGGGGAATTAATAGCACCCAAGGTGCTAATATTATGTTCCAGCTCAAAGGAAAAGCTTAAGAAATCCCTTTGGCTTTGAGAGTCTCTTCAAACTGAATATGGATGAAGCCAGTGGGCTGATCTTCCATTTGCTTTGTAAAGAGGATGAACTCATGAAATTGGAAGGTCATCTGTAGTTTTTCTGGTTATCCTCCCAGACTGTTAAATGTAAAACACTTGATTTGGGCCATATTACCATAGTAGCACTTCACCCTCCTTTCAACCATCACTTAAAAGTTTTCCTTAGTAGTACTCAGCATCTGCTGGCAATAATTATACTAAGAGTTCCTCTTCAAACAAACATTTCTATTAACTAATCAGGGAATATAATGAAAGGAATCCACTTCTGAGAACATAGACAAGTGTAAAATGGAAGATAAACTTTTAGATAAAATTTCCAACTTCTACCCATGTATCCCAGTCTGATGAAACTTGATGAACAAGTCCACTGTTACAGAAAAGACACGTAATTGTTTATACTTTCACTTACCCATTCATATGTTTTGAGGACCAACAAAATTCTAGCAGAACTTCAGGGAGTACCCAACTGAAAGCACTCATATGTCCTCAAACAGTACCTCACGCAATACTCAAAGATCTATGAAACATCCTTTCAAACAGGTTTATAGTTAGACTTAGGTGGAAAGAGATCTAGAGGTGTCAACTGGTTATGTGACATAAATATGACAACCTGTGAGTAAAGGATTGCCACTGTCACAGGGACATGAGACTTTAAAGGATTGTCACTGATTTCTGGAAAGTAGGCCTATCAGAAAGCTGCAAATCAAAACACTTTTTATTTGGGAAAATAGGGAGAGAAATTAAGACAAAATCATGCCCCAGTTACTGTTACTACATTACATGGTCAGAGAAAGATATCCTACAGGAAGAATCAGTGGAAAACATGGGATCAAGGAAGGCTGAATTTGGGTAATTGTTATTAAACCACTGCTTGGTGCCCTGCTCCAGTAGTACACACCACTATTAGAAAATTAGTTAAGGTTCTTCATGAGGCTTACTGGGACTTTAAATTCAAAGCATTAAAGCACCATTATGCATGTGAGTCAAGGCTTAAGGTTCACATTATTTAGATAACATCATTTTGGTCAGTTATAACTTACCTACTATGACATACTTTTTTTTTGCAGTTTTTGGCTGGGGCTGGCACCCTACCAGCACATGGCATATGGGGCTGGCGCCCTACTCCTTTGAGCCACAGGTGCTGCCAATACTATGACATACTTTTACATTACATTTCTCACTGAGCCCTTGTTGTAATATATGATTTTCATGACTTACAACATTTTACATAACAAAATTTAATCTAAAAGGAGGGTACATTATATACAATAAGGTCAAATCACTTATCAATTTTCAGTACCAAGTACTTGTCAATGTTTCTGAAATACTGATTTACAGACAGAAGTTACAGGTAACAATTTTTATTACATATTTTGAACATGAACAAAACACAAAAAGATTCACCCTCAAATTTAAACATATTTCGTACATTGGTTCTAACAAAACACTGGTGTTCATGATAAAAATCAGAAAATCTGGAAGATAAAGACCATGACAACATTTAAAAATACTACATGGCAAATATACTCTTAGAATTTTCTATTAAATTTAATTATCAGAATTTCCATATCTAACTTTATTCCTATATACCCACATTCCACTCTATCTCCCCCCTTGGATCTTAATGCTGCCCTTATTCAGTCTACCTTCATCACTGGTTTTTGTCAAACACCAAAGGCCCATCAAAGATAGACATGGTTGACCCACTCCCATCTATTTTAAGCAATGGCATCTCAACAGAAGAGAAGGTTGGTCTCTGTTGGGCCCCATCTCTGGCTGTCTCACAGTGACAGTAATGTCCTCATAACCTTTCTCTAAGGCTAGTCTTCACGCATCCTACCACAGCTCACTTGATTCATTCAGTATTTAGCTCTTCCTGACTCTAGATTAAGCAATTGTAGAAACCCACAAGATTCTGAGGGCTTTATTTCATGAACTGTTTGATAACCTATGTGGATAATAAGGAAAAACTCTATAATATTAATAGAACTGGCTATTACTGCTTCATAGGAACGAAACTGTCCTCTGCTTCTGGAGCTGAATGGAGCTTAAATGGGCAGAATAGAACTTGAATTTGATACTAAATAATTCAAGAATATGCATCTTTATTTCTTTGAAGATGGTGCCACAGAAATGCCCATTCAGTCTCCTGATTAAAATCCCAAATGTGGTAAAATGTTCATTTATTGAAAAGCTGACCTTTTCAACTGAACATGTCTTTGAGTTCAGGTTTGTTCTTGCCTTTGTGGAATAGAAATGGGGTATTTTTTAGCCAAAATGTATAAAGAAACTGGAGGGGAAAAACCAGCAATATGATTGAGTTTCCATACTCTTTTTAAAAAAAAATTTCCCCTGAGTTTACACGTGAATATCAATTCTTCACAAAAGTGCCTGAATTAAGAGAATGAAATATGATAAGATAGGAAAATCTGTTCATTTATAAACATAAGGGACATTCAACCTCAAATAAAATAATAAGAGAGTCAACATCACAGTAATACACTTCCAGTGAAGTTATACACATTCCACTCTAAGCTCCTAGCACCAGGTAGCCAATCATAGGTAGAAATATGCCATGTATAGTAGCTAGATGCAGCATCACAGTTCTTTAGCATATTATAGTCAGGTAAATAAGTATATTACAACATACTGGTGATGAAAATGCAATAAACTAACATGAGGGAGGTTTAATATATATATATATATATATATATACACACACACATACACACATATATGTATATTATATGTATACATATATATTATTTTTTTTAACTGGGAAGCCCAGTTGTAAACATTCAAATTAAACTACTGCACCCCCAATCCAACCACACAAAAATCATCTTTTGGCTATAAAGTCATGAGTAATAATTTGTACGGTATGGCTCTTTTGTCTCGGTAGTTTTCAGAGAAAGAAATGAGCTGTGTTAAGTGTTTTCACTGATTTCTTCATCTTGAATAGCTGTCAGTTCTGGAACATCATTCATCCTCAGAACATCTGCATAGAGCAAATAATTTTGTAGACTCCTTGGAAGTGGTAACTGATGAATAAAACTATCAGACTGTAGGTGCTCTGGTTTTAGAATGGACCGAATTTCCAAACGACACAGATGGGTTAAGTATGGGATAGAGGCTGGAGAAACAAAACAAAGCACAGTGAAACTTTAAACAGAAAGATATAACAGTACATTATAGTAAATGCCTTTTTATTCTTTTCGCCATCTCTGCATAGTAAAAGTAACATGTTGCTTAGAATTACTTTGAAAGACAACCTCTTTGAGCCAAGATGACCATAATAAACCTTATTATTCATTCATTCATTCATTCATTCATTCATTCATTCTTTTCTACAGTCTTCACCTAGTTCTCACCCTCAGTTGTTGGTCATATATTTGAATTCCATATCCTAGGGCCACAAACCCTGAACATTCAAATTCTAAATATCTAACAATCTTAGATGGTACTTAAAAAATGAGTGAACTAACTTTGACAGCTCACAGTAGCAAGTGCTACATTCTTCTTAGTTTGTTCCATTACGAATGGTTTCCACACCTAACACACCAAGTGAATAAATATGTAGCTTGCAAGTTTTCCTATTTTAACCATAACAGAATGAAATTTTTAAATTGGCACCAGAGAACGGGGTCATTTATAATGCCTTCTATGCCATATGCCCATGTACTTCACATACATCTCTCTTAATCTGCTCCAACACTGGAGGCATATTATCATGCTATTACACATAAAAGAAAACAGAAGTTTACAAAGAGGTTTAAGAAACTTTCAAAAAGTCACAGAGCTAGTAAGCGGTAGTGGCAGATTCAAATCCGGATCCAAAGACTCTGTGTGTGTGTGTGTGTGTGTGTGTGTGTGTGTATTTACCAAAGCCACACAGTTGAAAGCTAATTACCAATTAAAGAGTAATCCACATGTACTCAATAAGAATTGTATGATGGCAGTTTCATTTTCCAAGATAAAAAGTGGTAATTAAAGAGGTTAATGTCAATGAAAACTGAGAGTACTGAAACAGCTAATGCCTTTACGTGAATCAAACTCAAAGCCTTTTGTCAGTACAAGAAATCTTTTATAAATCCTTGTGAACTAGAACAATGATTACCAGACTAGGATCAGAGCACCTACCAGTATTATCAAGAGCACAGCTAATACTAGACCAGCTAGTCTGATTCCAAGTCTGGAGTTCTTTAAACTTCACTACCCATAGGGCCTGAGACAAATTAATTCTATAACATCTTCAGTATCTTCCAAACCACTGAAGTTAAGTCATAATCTTAAATTTTGGCTCATTATTTAAGTTTATTTACTCAAACTCATGTTTCAAAATGCCAAATAAGAAAACAAAAGTTAACTGATTTTGTACATAAAACCTAAGTCTAAGAAAAGATGGATTTTTAAACCATGAATCTAAGACTCCCTATTATAAATAGTAAGACTGCAGTATCTATGGCATACAGCACATTTATTTCCAAAGTGTTTGCAATATCCATAACTTACTTCAATTTTAACATTTCCTGAAAACAAAAAGATTATCATTGTTCTCACTCAAAAGTCAGCGAAACACAGGTAAAGGGTGCCTCGGAAGAATCAGAAGAGACACATTTGGAGAACCTATCTAAACTGCAAACATCCAAAGGTGTAAGTAGGATGACTAAGTTCATCTATCAAGCATAAGGAAGCATCTCACCCAGTAAGGTCCGAACAATAATAGGTCAGTTAATAGACAGCCACCTTAAAGCAGGTGACCAAAACCACACACACTTTAAACATTCTAATTTAAAATGTATGAAGCAAATCCATAACGCATCACCTATGGTTTGCAGTTTCACTTCCTTTAAGTTACAGCATTAATTTAAAGATGTGTGAAGGTGAGTGTTACAGGCTCTTCCAGCTCCTTCCCCTCCCCTATGGGCTCTCCTAGATGGAAAAGCTCTCCCAGCTTGTCCCCCCCCCCCGGGTCAATTCCAAGAAAAGCCTTCAGAGCATAAAAACATAATAAATATGTAGCTTGCAAGTTTTCCTATTTTAACCATAATAGAATGAAATTTTTAAATTGGCACCAGAGAACGGGGTCATTTATAATGCCTTCTATGCCATATGCCCATGTACTTCACATACATCTCTCTTAATCTGCTCCAACACTGGAGGCATATTATCATGCTATTACACATAAAATAGCATGTGTATATTTGCTATACACAAATAGCAAATTTGTGGGGGGGGGTCCCAAGTTTCACAAAAAAACCCCAAGTTCCCAGTGGATGAACAATGGTGGAAACCCACCTAAGCTGTGTAACCCAAGCAATAATCATTGTTATGTAACTATAACCACTGTGACTTAAGATGTATCCATTGTCAACCAAGCTATAACCCCACCCCCAAGCTAACTGCAACGTTTTGCTTTTGTACCGCCTGCTTGCTTAATCTATAAAAAACAACTGGCCCTGTGCTTCAGGGCCGCTTGTCTCTCAGAGCAATGGCCCCCTGCACAGGTGCAAATAAATCATCAATTGATTGCATCTAAGTGGGTTCAAGTCTATCTTTCCAGATTTTAAATGAGTACATAATTCCTCTATATTTTGATAATTTTTTCATGTCTTTCAGTTGTCTCTCCTATATCTAATTCAGTATCTATTTCTGTTTACTACTCATCTCACCAAGTATTTTAATGCAATCAATGTTTCTTTAATAGGAAATAATGATTATCTTTTCATGCCCATAATTCATTGGCTTATGCAATTTAGAATCATTTAACTATAATCTATGAACAAATGTAATAAAAGTTCAAGAAGGAAACATGACTACTTCCTGGTAAGAACACATTTCAGTGGGTAGGGACAAATGTATGTTGGCATTCTGGAGAGTTTTCTACCCCCTGCAAACATTGAACATGCTCTGTGGGCACAGTCAGATGGGACTGGGGGAGAAAATGACAGGACTAGTTAATTTAGTGTGTGTATTAAAAGTGAAGCTGGTTAAAAGAATTTCTATACATATTCAGTTACAATTTAATACCTGTTAAAATGAATCTCTTCATTCTGCTGGTAATGTGAATACTTATTACACACCCAGAAGGAAATGAAGGGTAGCTGTGCAACGTGAGGAGGGATGAGGGATCCTTCATGCTGCTCCAGCTTCTGGGAATGGGTTCAAAACCCCTCCAACTGACTTCCAAAAGCCCAAAGCCTCTTGTAGGAGCTCCTATCTTTAAAGCTTAATAAATCATTCACTTATGCTAATGTTTGTGTGGAAGCTTAACCACTGGAGAACAAGCCAAATTGGACCAGTACACATTTGTTAGGGGAAGCTTAAGTGACACGTCCACCATACATCAACAACAAACACAGCTGTTGTTAACTAGATCTAGCGTTCTTTAAATTGTGATTAAGCCCAAAACAATTTGCTACTGTCTTCTAAACCCCTGAAACTATTATAAGTTTCAGAAGATTTTTCCATTTAGTAATTAAAAAAAAAAAGAAAGAGTACAGTTACTTCAGATATTAGTTTAAATTTTAATTGCACCATTTTGGTTTTCCTCCTAATAGCACAATAGATCACTGGCCTAATGAACAATCAGAGGTCTAAGAACTGTGTTCAGCTAAACTGAGGGAGTCTTTCGTGTATAGATTATTAACAAAGATAATAATAATATGCCTGTCAGTGCCATTTTAGTTTAATACGCCAATGAACATCAAGGGAATTTTATAACCATATATGCAATATTTCAAAGCACATAAAATTCCTATCAACAAACACTTTAGTGATGCATGGTATTTCCAGATATGTTGCCATCAGGCTGAAAGATTAAGCCTTGCCTTGAATTCATAATACAAAAAAGGTACCGAATGTATTAATAAAATATACTTTCATGAAACTGTTAAAATTCAGTTTTAATTTGTTAAATAATCTCTATGTTCTTAGATTATGGCACTGACTATAGCTTAGAAAATAATATCTGAAACCATGCTAACTTTTAAGTCATTTTTCTGACCTGATCATTTTCTGGTATATTAAACCCAGTTTATCTATACATCTATTATCACATATGCAACCTTTAACTTTTCCTCCCTACACAGAATTCTTTAATTTTGTCCATTTTGTTATATGGACTGGCAGAACAATCAAAATATAAGGCTATGTGTTATACAAAGTTTTATTAAAATCAAAAGCAAATACAGGTATCAAAATAAACCCCATAATTCTTAATCCATTAAGTGAAATGGAGTTCTATTACATTCTTGTTTTTAAGGGATATGGTCTATTCAAATCTGTGCTTTATTTAACAGTGATTTTTAGGATACTATAGGCTGGGCAGCACTTAATGAAAGTACTGAAGTCAAGTAAGTCAGAAATGATGATGGCAATAAACAAAGGCAATAGCAGGACGGAAAAAATAAGAATGAGGCCAGGTGCAGAGGTTCATGCCTGTAATCCCGATGCTTTGGAAAGCTGAGACAGGAGGATTACTTGAGGCCAAGAGTTCAAGACCAGCCTGGGCAACACAGCAAGTACTCTATAAAAATAATAATAAAATTTAAAAAGAAGAACGGATTTGGAGGATATTCACAAATTAGAGCTGACAGTATGTGATAACCTATCGAGTATGAGTATTTCTCCAAAAATGGAAAGACTTATTCATCTACAATTGAAACAGAATCATTGGAGTGATCACTTCTGAGGTTTATCTTACAGGGCTACAAGTGAATCTTTCTAAGAGTAGAATGTGAACGTTTTAAAATAATAACTGAGTAAATGACATGAAGGCTGTGTTGACCAGTTTGATGGAAGTATTTCGGATTGCATGTGAAAACCCCACACTGTACCCCAGAAGTACATTAATGTATATAGTTACCAGTCAATTAAAAAAAAAAACAATTGAAACAGAATCATGAAACTAAGAAACTACTTGTCCACCTTTACCCCACCAAAGAAAATAATGTCATCACAGACAAGGGTCCTTTCACGTTTCAGTTAAATTTCTAACTTTTGGCACATTCTAACCTCCTAACCTTCCCTGAATTATGTGGCCTCTTAATAGCCTCTAAGAACTTAAGTCA
Source organism: Galago senegalensis (assembly GCA_963575145.1). NCBI lineage: Eukaryota > Metazoa > Chordata > Mammalia > Primates > Galagidae > Galago > Galago senegalensis. Next base: position 9,707 of record CAUYTI010069339.1, on the reverse strand, counting down.
GTAGGAATATAGGTGATTATGGAAAGACTGCCTTACAAAAAGATGACGATTGAGACTATTGCCTTTTTCGCAGGTTTTTTTTTTTTTTTTTTTTTTTTGGCCAGGGCTGGGTTTGAACCCACCACCTCTGGCATATGGGGCCAGTGCCCTACTCCTTGAGCCACAGGCGCTGCCCAGAGACTATTGCCTTTTTCTCTATCTGCATCTACTTCTTTGTCTCCTCAAAATGAATTCTGCACCAACTATGAATCTCTTTCCAAACAACATGAATATGTTACAAAGAATTCTCCCTAGAACCACATATCTCACAGCACAGATCACACACCTAACTTGGAGAAAAGGCACTGGATGACATTTTACATTATCAAGTGTATACATATTGAGACAGAGTCTCACTCTATTGTTCTGTTGTCTTGTCCTCCTTTATGCAGGAAACAGTGGGTCCTAAAAGTCCATGACCTCTACCATCCAAGAACAAATGACAGGCTCAGTGGACGCTTCACCTAGTGCCCTGGCCTGATTCTAATGAAGAACTGTCACATGCCTAAAAGGGTCATGGCAGGTAGAAGAAGTAGGAAGGACACAGCAGCTGGTGCTACCTTCCCTACAGCCTTTCTCATGCCTCCTTATGTATGAACAGAAGATCCAACTCCCCTTCCCTTCCTGGAATGGCACATAAGCCTCTTGAGTGATTCTCTATAGCTTCCTTTCATCACTTTGAGAACCAAGAGGAAATTTGGATAAAATGAGAGCTCCCATGAATGAGTTGGTTCTTATACTTGAATGAGTCAGTTCTTCTACTTCTAGAGGTTATTTTAAAATTTTAAGTTCTAAACTTTGCAATTCAGGCCTACCAAGAGTACAAACGATAAGGCAGGTATACTTCATTTTCAAATCAAAAGCTATGAACTCTGCCTAACTCAACAAATCCCCCATACCTTATCCTAACACCCTCCTCACAACATGGTTTTATGCTTTTTTGGTAACTTTCATTTCTTTCATTCTCAAGGGAGCTGCTGTCCACTCATAATGAGAAATATTTCCTTCTAGTCTTATTCAATTCCCTAAGAAGCTGGGTGATCTTAGCTTTTTCATAATACTTATTTCAGGCAGGAATGCAGGTAATGCCTTACAGTTGGTCCTTATTACTAGATTTAAGAGCCTGACTTAAGGTTTTATGAGTTTTGAATTTAAAAGAAAAAATTTATAATTGACTTTAAATTTTAACAAGGCTCCATCTACCCCACTTATAATGTTTGCCTCACAGAGCCTGGATAAATAATCACATTTTTAAGATTCTTTAAATTTTACTATATATAGTTCATGTATATTTATATAGTTCATCATTTCGGAAGACCTGAGTGAAAGGATTGGTAGGAAGTCTACTGGGATCCCATCTAGAACCACTGAGGAATGAATGAACTCCCCTATGGGGAACAACTTTTAAATGGATGCACTAATTTTAACAGAAAATATCTAAATAACTAATCTACAAATAAAGCTTCAAAGTCTTGAAGGGAAATAAATCTAGAGGGATTTTTATTTACTTGGTTGCAAAAATAACAATGTAATTAACAATTAACCAACGCAGAAATCTGCAAAAGTTGTGAAGGTCCACTATATGGGTGATATTTGGGAGGCTGAAAGGTTGCCATTTGACAAATAAAAGGTCATATATCCAACTGTTTTAAGGTGACAGGCAATTACTGATTGTATTCTTATTAATAATCAGAATCTGCCTAATCCAGATGAATGGCATCCAGAGCAAATGACAAGAGTTAAGAACCATATGAATAGTGGGCTCTGATTATCACTAAACATTTAGCTCTATTAATTTTATGGGCTTAAACTAGACACAACACACAATTTATCCTGTATTTTTAAAAGGCCCCCAATTGCCCTACTGCCAAACTTAGAAACCTTTTAGTTTACTGAACATTGTGTTTAAAACCTAAGCCAAGGCTTTGCAGATCAATATTTAAAATAGGGAGCAGGTGGGCTTTAGCTAAGCTATCACACCACAGAGCATTCATATAAATATTAATTACCAAGTATACTCCATTATTTGCAGCTTTAATTGACCTTTCCTTGGTCACGAACACTAGGATAGGAACTGGTTATGGTTAACTTGGTTATAGACTATTATGCCATGGTAACAAATAAACTAAATTAGTCTCTCTGAACACAACAAATAAACTCTTAAGTTAGTTTCTTATTCATGCAAAATCCTCTACAGGTCAGGTGATTCTTCTAAAGTTACAATGACTGTTCCAGGTTACATTCATCTTGTGTCACCACCATCTCAAACTTGGCTTTTAAGTTTTTCAACATGGGATGTGAGTTCATACCCAAAGACTACTCATACCCAAAGACTATTTAGCCCATCACATGACAATCAAGGCTGAAAAAAGTGGTCTTTGTTCTAAGAAAAAGGAAAATGAAAGACAATTCCCGTAACTAAGGTCTGTCTCTGCTACTATGACAAAAGCTACTGTGGAAATGATATGAGGTGGATACCATCCCTTCTTACACACCCAAGGAGAAACCAAGACTCAGAGACATTAATAATTTCTGCATAACAGGAAAGTGGTAGAGGGTTGTCTATTTAATTCTAGAGCTCCAATCATTAACCACTATATTCTGTCTGATGTATATACTCCATTAAGATTAAAAGTTGGCAAAGAAGTTTAAAATTTTTCTTTGGGATGGGTCTGGACAGGGGTCTGTGAAATGCATCAGCTATGGACAGCCAGAACATGCTCAAAAATGGCACCAAGATACGCATCCTGGGGCTGGGTAGCTGGAAGTCCCCTCCAGGCCTGGTGACCTGCATTGGATATGTGTACAAATGGACCTCTGGAACAGCTATATATCAATTAAAACAGGAGAGTATTACTTTCCAAATTCAAATACCTATTTACAATGACTACACCCATATGTGTCAGAATGGGAATGAGGTGGGGATGGTCATCTAGAAGAAGCTGAGGAAGCAAGTGGGGAGGCCTGAGGAGCTCTTCGTGGTCAGTAAGCGGTGGTGCTGAGAGCTTGCCAGAACAGACTCAGTGACCTGAAGCTGAACTACATGGACCTCTACCTTACTGACTGGCCAATAGACTATTAGGGTGGGAAGGAATTTTTCCCATTGGACATATTTTGTGCATATGGGTGGCCATGGAAGATGGTGGATGATGGGCTAGTGGAGGTACCTGCATCTCTAACTTCAACCATATCCAGATTAAGAGGATCGTAAACAGACCTGGTTCAAAGTATAAGCTGGTGGTTGGATAGATCAAGTGCCACACACATCTAACTCAGAAGTTAATCCAGCACTGCTGGTCCAAAGGCATCATGATGACTGCCTACAGTCCCCATGGCTCTCTAGACAGACCCTAAGCTAAGCCTCAGGATCTTTTCCTCCTAGAGCAGTGGTTCTCAACCTGTGGGTTGCAACCCACAGAACTGCATTAAAGGGCCACAGCATTAGGAAAGTTGAGAACCACTGTCCTAGAGGATCTCAGCCAAGCACAGCAAAACTCCAGCCCAGGTTCAATCCAGGTCCCCAATGTAGTATATGGCCTATATTCCTCAGCAGTGGGACAACCTGTAGACTGGTCAGCCAAGGCTTATCCAGCTTGATGTTGGCTCAGAAGAGCAGTCTCTTCCTGCTTTCCTCTTTTTGCCCATCTAGGGAATGTACAACCTAAATATCTTTTTCTGACCAAGGAGAAGCAAAATCTACGAAGTCAAAATAGTGTCACTAGCAGTTTGAGTTGTGACTGCTTGGAAGTGATAATCCTTTCAGCCAGACTTATCTTTCCCTCAAATAAAAAGTGCTTTGGGGGGCTTGAAAAAATGGTATAAAATATGGTTGGGCCCTAATGCCCATCTTTTTAACAAGTAAGTTAATGATATGTTATCAATTAAGCAAGATACATGCTCTAAAGAAAAAAATAAAAATAAATAAAATTAAGGAAGATATACACTAAAGAAAAAAATAAAAGTAAACATTCTTTTAAAAACTAATATATTTTATTACCTTAAACTAGAAATGACTTGTGTAGATAATAGGAATGCTGGTTAATTATATCCAGAAAAGATAGACCAACTATTCCTAAACCCAAGTTTTGTTTCTATAACTATCAATCTCAAATAAATTATAAGATGTGGCTACCCTGGCATATTTACCACAAATGATTTCCTTTAAAGGATATGTGCGAAAAGAGCATTGCTCAAAGTTTCAAAGGAAACTTTGGCTTAAACTATAGATACTTGCTCAGCCCACCTTATTTAGGAAGGAGTATTCATTGTGTTCCTTGAGTTTCATAAGGGAACACTTACTCTACCACAGATCTACCTTTATTTTTCATTTTTCTTTTGCTCCTACTTTTAAGAACAATTGTTTCTTAACAGTGTGTTCTCAACTCAACTTGCAATGAATATAGCTGCATTCTGAAAATTCTCAGACAGTGTAATTTTGAACTCATTGCTATACACTACTATTAAAAATTGAGTTAAGAGGCACAGTATTTAGAGAGAACTGCTCAAAGGTCACATAGGCCATCTATTCTCTAGAAATTGTAAAAGCTAGCCCTTGGTCAAATAATAGCAGCACCCTATGATTGCATTAATGTACACAGCTATGATATAATAATAATAGCAGCAGAGACCGAGTACCTGAACCACACTGTACTGACTACTTAAGATAGTGTTTTTCAACCTTTGGTATCTCTCAGCACACTTGAACCTATAGTTAAAAATTCATGGCATACTTAAATTATGTTTATTAAAAAAAGAGTAAAAACAGAATATATTTACTGTGTTTTGAACTTCTTTTAAAAATAATTTAATTAATGATCTTTAAAATTTTTCATGGCACACCTAAGATCCTCTTATGGCACACCAGTACTGGTGCCACAGCATATTGGTTGAAAAATCATAAAGAACTATTTTTACTGAATTTTACTTTCATATGATAGTAACAGCCCTCACTGAAGATTCATAAAAGAAAAGTCCCAAGAAACTATGGCTACTGAGATATTATCTACAAAGCTGTAACAGCAGCCAAAATTATTTGTACTTCTAAGCAATAGGTTTGTTTTCTCTTATGAACCTTCTCACCTAGGGTCAATGACTACAGAGTTCAGTTCTATAGGCAAGTATCAAATTAGCATTTCTGTGCTTTCCCTGACTCTATTTTATAACCCTCTCCACCTTCATTTTTCTTTTCCTCCCACTTTTAACTTCTGTACTGTTTTGTGATAATATGTATATTTAAAAAACTGTTTTAAATCCTTTCTAGAATGAAGCAGGGAGCACTGGAATAAAAAGATTAAGAGAGTTTCCTAGGACCCTTTTAGGATCCCTTGTAGGCTCTAGATCCATTTAACACTCTGGATAGAATTCTGTATTTGATCGTTAAAGGTTCACACCAAACTAAAGCCAAGTGCTTTTTTCCATAAGAATTTAATTACAGGCTCAGCGCCTATAACTCAACCGGCTAAGGCGCCAGCCATGTACACCTAAGGTGGTGGGTTCGAATCCCCAGCCCGGACCCGCCAAACAACAATGACGGCTGCAACCAAAAAATGGCCGGGCGTTTTGACGGGCGCCTGTGGTCCCAGCTACTTGGGAGGCGGAGGCAAGAGACTCGCTTGAGCCCAGGAGTTGGAGGTTGCTATGAGCTGTAATGCCACGGCACTCTACCCAGGGGGAGAGCTTGAGGCTCTGACTCAAAAAAAATATAAATAAATAAATAAATAAATAAAAAATAAAGAAAATGTAAATGGCAAGGCTGACTTTTTGGCAAACATTTTTGATAGAGACTTAAAAAGCTCAAGATCCCATAGAGAAAGAAGTAAACCCTAAACAAAAGCAGCTCTTTCCAAACACATCATGCTTTTTTGTAAAGGATTATTCACTGAGGACTAATACAACAATCCAAGCATCAAAACAGATTTTACAACAGAAGGGTGCAAACTGCCACATTAGAGAGAGAGTAAAACAAAAAGAAATAGATGTCAGGCCCCTAATTTTAAGATTTAGTGTTCTATAAATTTTTTGTGCTGCTGTCTATAAAACAATAAAAGTAAAAAAGGAAATCAAAAGTTTAGACTCAGAAAAATCTTTGTATCTCTCCAAACTGACCTACAGATAGCTACTCACATGGACTGGCATATTGAAATAATCAGACTTAAAATTATCTGCCATCTCTCCAAAGCTCTGAAGTGTATATTCTCGTACAGCTTGCTCAAATCCAAAGGCTTCTCGAGGTTTGTTACATTCCTGGAAAGAAAAAAAATCTAAGATTAACTCACTGAAAATGAATTTTAAAAACTTCATTTTATTATTTTTTTTAGAGACAGAGTCTCACTTCATCACCCTTGGTAGAGTGCTGTGGCATCACAACTCACAGCAACCTCCAACTCCTGGGCTTAGGCGATTCTCCTGCCTCGGCCTCCTGAATAGCTGGGACTACAGGTGTCCACCACACCCCTGGCTATTTTTTGTTGCAGTTTGGCCAAGGCCTGGTTTGAACCCACCACCCTCGGTATATGGAACTGGCACCCTACTCACTGAGCCACAGGCGCTGCCCTGAAGAAAGCTCTAACTAAACTAATGCTTTTACATACTACCTTCTTTGATCATCTCCCTAAATCAACAGTTCTCAACCTGGGTCGTGACCCACAGGAACTGTATTAAAGGGCCTTGGCATTAGGAAGGTTGAGAACCACTGCCCTAGATAAAGCAAATCCAATCAACCCTTAAAAACAAAAAAATATCAGCTACTTGCAATATGATTGTTAGGAAATTACCTCAAGTGCATTTTTACAGCCTTCCAATGGAAGCTTTAGACTCTGGAGTTGGCATTAAGCTTGGGTACAACAACAAGCACATAGAACAGTGGCCCCCAAGCTTTTTGGCACCAGGGACTGGCTCCAGGAAAGACAATTTTTCCCACTAGTGGCAGGGGAAAGGGTCTGACAGGAGGTAAAGCTCAAGGAGTGATGCAAGTAAGGATATATATACAGATGAAGTTTATACCACTCACTTCCTATGGTGTTGCCCAGTTCCTAATGGGCTATGGTACTGGTCCACAGCCTGGAATGCAGACCCAGAGAACTACTGACTTGGAATCAAGCTCAGAGATGCTAGTCAAGAGAAGCAGTTGAGAGTAGAGAAGGAAAAGGAATTCCTAGCTGGTTGTAATCAATTATTAATAGCTGTAAACATTAAACACAACTACACTCTGACCAATCAATACCTATCATTCTTAGCATACCAGTGGATATGGCCATGGAGAAAGTAAATGTTCATGAGGGAAGGAAAGGTAATAGATTAAGGAGATATGCACTGGAATGCTCAGTTATCTGGCTAAGAGAATACTTTGTTCACACTACCTATCACCATGGCCAATGTCTTAACATAAATATTCACTTAGAGGAGAACTGCCTTTTGAATCTTTTAACCTTGTGAATAGTAAATAATTATTATAATAATTCAAAGGCCATAAAAGACCTTCCAATGCATTAGATATACCCAGTCAAATCTATCGTAACATTTTGTTAAAAAAGGTAAACAGACTAGGCATTTCATGACAGTGACATCATTATAATAATCTTTCGATTAAAAAAATTTAGTACAGGGCGGTGCCTATGGCTCAGTGAGTAGGGCACCAGCCCCATATACCAAGGGTGGCAGGTTCAAATCCGGCCCTGGCCAAACTGCAACAAAAAAATAGCCAGGCATTGTGGCGGGTGCCTATAGTCCCAGGTACTCAGGAGGCTGAGGTAGGAGAATCGCCTAAGCCCAGGAGTTGGAGGTTGCTATGAGCTGTGATTCCACAGTACTCTACTAAGGGCCATAAAGTGAAATTTTGTCTCAAAAAAAAATTTTTTTTTAGTACAATCATGTCAAAATTTGGACAAGCTAAAAGACACCATCAGTTTATTTACTAGCATGAAAACATAGGGCAGCACCTGTGGCTCAAATGAGTAGGATGCTGGCCCCATATGCCAGAGGTGGTAGGTTCAAACCCAGCCGCGGCCAAAAACTGGACACATAAATCCAAGTTCTACAGTTTCATGTCTGGTTCTACTTTCTTTGAAAAAAATTAAGAAAGAAAAAAACCTACAGGTTTTCTTCATTTTTATTGCTGTCTAGCAATATGAATATTCTAAAAAGTCTCATTAACCTACAACAATAAACAGAAATATCTAACCTCCAATGTACACAGCCCTATTTTGAAACTAATTCATAGCTTTTATAGGAATGTCAAAACCTAATTATAGCCTTAGAATACGGGAAGGGGTGGGAGGGTGAGGTGAGGGGGGTGGATGGGGGGAGGGAGGGAGATTGGTTGGGGTCTCCTCTACAGTTTATCTTACAAGGGTACAAGTGAATCTTTCTAAAAGCAGAGTATGAACGTTTTAACTCAATAACTAAGAAAATGACATGAAGGTTATCTTGACCGGTTTGATCAGAGTATTTCAAAATGTACATGAAAACAGCACACTGTATCCCATGATTGCATTAATATACACAGTTATGCTATAAGAAATAAAAAAAGAAAAAAGAAAAAAAATGTTTGCATCTTGGGCTACAGTGGTTTTAGAGGGGCTTTAACATTTGTAATCTTATAAATTACAGAATTTATAAATGTGTAAGTTAGAATATATGATTAAAATTTTATAATCTGAAATTTATATTAAGTAGAGCAGAAAGATTTAAAAAAAAATCTAACCAAGAGTCAAAAAAGAACCTTTGAAAAGCAATGCAACTGTTACATTTCCATTCAATGTAGTTCTTTTTAATATCCCAAAAATTGCAAACACTGAGGAACAGAGTGAGAAAAGCTTTTGAGAGTGTGTTCACATGGATGTGTGTATGCATGCATTATTGTTTTCAGTTAGAAAAGGATCCATAAAGATTAGGCTTATACCTCAGCAACACATTTAGGACACCTCCAGTCTCCTTTGGGCACATCAGGTAGTGGAGGAATTAGACAAAATGTATGATAGCTGTCATCACATCCATCACACAAAAGCAATTTATCTTCATTGTTTCCCCGACCACAAAACATACAAACATACAGATCAACCTGTTTTGAAACAAAGCAACATAAATAAACATAACTTAAATCCTGCATATCTATGTCAAATCATGGTATTTAAACAGCTTTCCCTAAATTTCCTTCCAGAGCTTCCATAGGTAAGTTAATAAAAGCATATTAAGTTGTTAGAATAATGAAAATACTACAAATCTAGAGTATTCGAAGATCAATTTATATTTCTAAAAAATAATACCACATAGTTCTTCCTACATACAAATACTCCCTGGCAGAAAATGAATACTGAACGCTGTAATACAATTCAAAAATTTACACAAATTCATATTAATTCTCTCAGTTACCCATAAGGTATATGACTTAGGGGAAATAGTTAAGTATATGGGCCAAAGCAAAGTTAAGATCACATGAACCAAAGCTGCAACTTTACATATTTATCATCAAGTCTTCTTTTTTTTTTTTTGAGACAGAGCCTCAAGCTGTCCCCCTGGGTAGAATGCCATGGCATTACAGCTCACAGCAACCTCCAACTCCTGGGCTCAAGCGAGTCTCTTGCCTCTGCCTCCCAAGTAGCTGGGACCACAGGCGGCCGCCACAACGCCCAGCTATTTTTCGGTTGCAGCCGTCATTATTACTTGGCGGG